>JAUMHM010116140.1:0-20657 GCA_032362435.1 Melikaiella ostensackeni | reverse complement strand
CAACCCCATATGTCACCCACCCCTCCTGCAAGCACACCGACCCTCCTTTACCATGCCCATTTTATCTGTCACCCATTTCTAAATGTCTCCCAGCGTGGGGCGGGAAGGCACCCCTGTGACTGGTCACAGAAATAATGTAAGGTCACACCCCTGCCCCTTTTCCCTGTTTCAAATCGAGTTATCCCTAGTTATCCATAAATAGAAGAAGATTTTTATCACTAGATCTAGCTGACAAAGATGAGGAACTCAAAAAAAAGGATAGAAATCGTGAATTTATAGCTCTATTGGGAGAAAAGCGTTATGATAACAGTTCTGTTCAAGATTTCATCGGAAAATTCTTTTCAGCCTACGAACAAAATTTCAAACGCCAAAATCCTCACCCAATCTCGGATAAAGTGAAACAAAGTAAGTCTAAAAATAATTTTTTCGAGAATTCTTATCAAAAAAATTATAATAATCAATCTAGAAATTCCTCCCAAAAAAATAATGATACTCATAATCAAGTCCAAAATAGATCTTCGGACAAAGTACTCTGTTGTAACTGTGATAATATAGGTCAAAAAAGATCAAGATTGTTAAGAAAATCGAATCAAGTTCTGTTATAAATGTGGAAGAAAAGGATTCTCTGAGATAACTTGTCCTAGATGTAAGGAAAACTAAGTAAGAAGTTATTTAAGGGGTCAGAAATGTCTCCTAAATTTTACTCTGAACCCAATTTTCATAGTCAAATAGATAATAAAAATTTAATTGGCCGAGGATTATTCCAATTTGAACGAATGCCATTTGGTTTAACTAATGCCCCCGCAACTATTTAACGTTTATCATAATGATTGATACTGAAACTTCGGAAGATTATCTTAATTGTCCATCAAAGTACATTGAAAAATGAAAGATGCAAATTTAAATTTAAACGTTGCTAGATGTGAATTTTATTATTCCCAAGTGGAATATCTCGGTTATATAGTTAATGAAAATGGTTTGTTAGTAGATCCAGATAAAATTGCTGCTATTTTAGAATATACAGTCCCGAAAAATGTGAAAGAATTACGTCGCTCTTTAGGCATATCCTCCCGGTATAGGAAATTTATACAAAATTGTGCAACAATTGACCAATTGTGTGCAATAGCTATGTTCTTGCGTTCCTTGAAGTCATTTGTTTTTCATTCGTTCTACATGAAGTTATGTCCAAAACAAATGAAAAATGAGTGACTTCTAAAATCACAAGAACACCGTTATTGCACCCACCCGCTCAATGACGGCTTCTCTAAATATACTTCTAAAGAAGAAACAAAATTGGTTTTGGTCTGAAGAACAACAATCAACTCTCGAACAAATTGAGTCCCATGTGATTGAAGCCCCTATTTTGTCATGTCCTGATTTTAATCAACTCTTCGTCCTGCAGACTGATGCCCGTACTACCGGTCTTGGTTCAGTTTTAACCCAAACTATAGATGGTTCAGAATATGTTATATCTTATGCTAGTAGATCAATTTCGGACGCTGAGGAAAATTAAATTACCACAGAACAAGAATGTTTAACTGTAGTTTGGTTTATTCAAAAATTTCGTGCTTATCTGGAAGGATATCATATCACAGTTATAACAGATCATATTGATTTGAAGTGGTTGCACAATCTTAAAAATGCTACCGGAAGATTAGCCAGATGGGCTCTGTCACTTTTAGAATATGATTTTGATATTATCCATCCTAAAGGTTGTTTTCCTCATGTCCCTGACACCCTTTCAAGAATGTGCGAAAACTCTAAAGAGAAAATTAATTTGGCTAAAGAAATTACTCCCTCATGGTATATTCACCGTTTTATTGCAGTTTCAATTTTTTCAAAAAAATTCCGGATTTGGAAAATTAAAGATAATAAATTATATCACGTTAGACCTGATCCCATTATTTCATCTCTAATCCGTGACCTAAATGAATAAAAATTGGTGCTCGCCAATGAAGATAGAGCCAACATTTCTAACGAAGCTCATGATGTCCCATAATCTAGTCACTTAGATACCGAAAAGACTTATATTTCGTAATTTAATGATATAAAAGTTTCAATCACAGAGACGAAAAGAATTAGATGTGAAAGCAAAATAAGTATCACTCCTTGTACACGTCAAAATTCTCTAGTTATCTTTAAAACTAACACATAGGCATTCTATCCATTAAGATCAAATAAGATAGTTCTTGATTATTATCATCTGGAACTATAGACTACATCAGACAATCTTTTACAAAAGAAATTTATAGTTTATCGAGATCTTAGATATTTTAGAGAAAAATTTTGTAAACAAAATATGTATTTTGTTCACAAAATTTGAATGAATTTACATGTAATATTCACATATAAAGTTTCCACCATAGCAATCAGGTCGATGTGAAAATGATAAATTTGATGAAAGCAGCGTTTTTAGCCTTCTAAATATTTATATCAGGAAAAAGCTAATGCTTCACGAAAATTATTTCCATGAAACTTTTATTTATTATAATAAAACTTATTAAAATCGCAGCTCTTTCAACTTCGGTGTAATTTAGTGAATTTATAGACAGCTTCTGAGACGCCCAAATTCTTTTAGTATCTGAGATTCGTGTATGGTAAAAATTTTTTTCCCAAAACTACTCTCCGAAACGCATAAATTCAGCCAGTAAATTTCAAAATCGATTATGAAGTGTCTAAATTATGCAAGTTTGTTTCAGGGTGTTCTCGGGCACCTTCTATTAGGGGAAAAATCGCCAGCTTAATCAACGTGAATGAGAAGCCCTTTCTAATCCTGTGCGTCTTAAATAAACATACAGTCCAAGTACAATAAATTGCCATCCGATAAAAGTGTACTCTCCTTAAAACGTCACCACACGTACAGTACGCACACTAGTTGGGGTTCTCCCACTACGAGTGCTGTCTGCGTGAGCCGGTGACGCGCACCGTATATTGTGCTAATAGAGGGGGCATCCGATAAGTCCGTAATTCCTAGAATTTTCCGCCCATACAGCCCCGAAGTTGAAAGTTATCGGACTTGCACTGTATGTCTTAAACGTTTAGGATGAGAACCCCTTTTAAACTCTGTGTGTCTTGAATATCTCAATTGAGTATGAAGTTATAGATAATATAAAACATTGATAAATAGTAAAATACATCTTTTGATATTGAACTTTTTTATTTATCTTATTACATTTTATTATATTAACTGACAGAACAATGTTACACACTCGCTATAGCGCCCGCATATTATGCCATTAATTGATGATTGAAATTTCAACTACTTTCTAAATCAATTCTTCAGTGAATTTTTCAAAGAATTGAGCATCATTAAAACTTACGCTGTGCTGAAAACTGTAATTCTCCAGCAAATGTTGAACTTCCACGTGCCGAATAAAACGTAAATTCAGCTCGTGGGTAAAGATTCGAAGTTGCTGAAGTAGAAGGTGTCAGTTGTGCTTGTATACCCCTTTCACCTTCTGTTTCTATGAAACAGCGGAATTCTTCAGTAGCTGCATTATCCCAATGACCATAATCGGGTTGAAGATTTGCATTATAAACATGGCCGGATTTGAATCTTGCAGATGCGTATCCATATGAACTACCATCAAATGTAAAATCTTGAATAGGTACGAGTTTTCCACTAAGAATATTTTTACGTGGACAAATTGGCGTTTTTTGTATATAAATAACGCTTTCTCCAGGAATGATCGGGTAAGCGATCGACGAAGAACCAGCTTGATGACCCCCTCCGTACATTGCACCGACTTCTGTAAAAAAATAAATACGGTTGAGTGTGTGTCCTAACTTTCTCTAACTCCATTCCACCACCCCCTTTCTTCAACAATTTTTACTCTCCTAACCTATTTATCCCTTACATCATTCTTCTACCACTTACTTCGTCATCCCGCCTAACCTCTTCCGTAACTACTCCTCCCTCCTCATTTCTCTCTTTCACTACCTGTAACCAACTTCACCCTTACATTCATAAATTATTTCCCTATTAGACCCAACCGATATCACCTTCTCCCTCCCTTCCTTAAGATCTTTTACACTCCCTTCTCCTTTCTCCCTTCTCATTCTTGATATGTTTTACATGCCCCTTCCACATGTGCCATAACTTTTCTACTTCTTCCCATTAGCCCCTTCCATTAACACTTTCTTTTCCCCTAACCCATATCTCTTAACTTTCCTCAGTCCCGAATTCGCGCCAACTTTCTCTAGCTTCTTCCCGTTACCCCCTTCCCTTAAGATTTTTCTCCCTTACCCATTAGCCCCATACACTATTCATCTATCACCTTTTTCTTAATCCCGTCTAACCCCTTACAAAACCTCTCCTTCCTTTTCCATTCTTATATTCCCTTTCTACTTTTTTCTTACCATATTCCCCTTACACTGCCCATTGCTCATTTTCCTCCCCACATTATTTGCCGTAATTTCTTGAGATGAGCGGAGTCATCTTACTACTTCATTCTCTCCCTTTTTCTCCTCGTACTTCCTTCATCTTATTTCTCTCCCCCAATCTTGAAGGAAAACTATTTCTTCCATGTGTGCCCTAACCCATTTCTCACCAATCACTCCTTCCTGTAACAACTTTTCCTCCATTTCTTAACAAACCTTAGTCATCTTACTACTTCATTCTCTCCCTTTTTCTCCTCCTGCTTCCTGCATCTTATTTTCCTTTCCCCCAATCGTGGAGGAAAACTATTTCTTCCATATGTGCCCTAACCCATTTCTCACCAATCACTCCTTCCTGTAACAACTTTTCCTCCATTTCTTAACAAACCTCCTCACGCATCGTTTCTTCTGCTATTCGCCATCCCTCTATACCTCGACTCTCTGTTTCTTCGCATCCTGCTTCCCTGGCCTCTCCTATTACATTCCTATTAACGCCTACCATGTTTTCTTTATTGAGATTCTCTTACATCGTCTTCGCTTCTCTTCTCACGGTATTTCTCCTGTCCCCCTCTACTCTTTTGCTCATCATCATATTTCCCCTCTCCTTAGTCCTTCTTCACTCCTATTTCCCTATATCTACCCCCATTCGTCATTTTTCACCTACCAGACTCACCCCTTTTCCAATTCCAAATTCCAGACAATTTCTGAATTTTTGTATGACTTTGAATTTTGTTTTGATGCAAATAGTAAAGCAAATGTCGACTTCTTCAATTTTTTTTTAACTTGCTTGGAAAATTTGTTTTATTGGAAATGGTGGTCGACAATTTTGCCATCTGCTGCCAAAATTCAGCATTTTATATTTTTTATTAATTTCGTAAACAGATTCTATGAACAAATACACAAAGTCGGTATTTATATGGAGAAACAAATCGTGTATTCTCTTAATTCTCATTGAATTGTTGAAAACTATAGAAAATACCATTTTTAGTCATCCTTCAAGGGTTGATAAATTTTTTAAATTCCGAAAATTTGCATTCAAGGTATTCAAATATATTCAAGGTTTTTGAGGATTTCAAAAAATTCAGAGAATTTAAGGAATTCTGAGAGTTTAAGGAATTCAAGGGAATCAGGGAATTTGGGAAATTCAAGAAATTCAGGGAATTCAGAAAATTCAGAGGATTAAAAGAATACAAGGAATTCAGGGAATTTAGGAATTTAGGGAATTCAGTAGTTCAGGAAATTCAAGGAATTCTGGGAATTCAAGGCATTCAAAAAATTCAGGAAATTCAAGGAATTCTGGGAATTCAGGGAATCCAGAGCATTAATAGAATTAGGAGAATTTAGGGAATTCAGAGAATTTAAGGAATTCAAAAAATTCATGGAACTTAGAAGTTTTCGAGGGTGTTAAAAGAATTCAAAAGAATGTCAAAGTGTTTAAAATCATTCCATACGATTCAAAATGATTCAAAAGTATAGAAAAAATTCAAATAACTCAAAGGAATTTAACGGAATTCAATTGAAGTATTAATAATTCAGCTTGGAAAAATTTTTGCAGATGGGGTAAAGAAACATCGTAGTTGTTTCGATATCGAATCTGATACTGAACCAGAAATTATTTTTTATTAATCCAATCTAACTGGATCATTGTAATGATCGTTATTTTTTATTTCCATATATCGCAAGATTTGAATCTGGCAACGTGGCAATAAACGAAAATTTTGATCAAGAAAATGGTTTGATTACAAATTTTTAATTGTAAATTTCATTAATTAATTGAAGAGATTTATGGAAATAAATAAACTGACACATTGCGTCAATCGTCTTCTTTTTTTCCCATACATTACAAGTCTTTAATCTATCAACGAGGTACTAAACGAAAATTTTGATCAAAAAAATTATGTGATCACAAATTTTTAATTGTAAACTTTGTATTGTACGTTTAGGAGTCAAAAATTGTAATATATTCCCACACTTGAAGAAACTAAAACATTGCATTAAGCCCATGTAACGAGTGGGTCACGTGGCCAGATTCCTACCTTACTGACACTTTTTTTATTTCCCAACTTATGTTCACACGAAGCGCCACATCGAGTTGAAAATTTGGGAAACTAAATAAAAAGCACGAAGAAAGGTGTGTCTGGTCCTAAAATTTTATAATTATGAAAAAAGTTTTTTTGTAAAAAATTTTCTTTTGCTTTTTTCATAATCATACAAATTTAAGACCAGACACACTTTTCCTAGTGCTTCTTATTTAGTTTCCCAAATTTTCAACTCGATGTGGCGCTTCGTGTGAACGTAAGTTGGGAAACAAAAAAAGTGTTGGTAAGGTAGGAATCTGGTCACGTGACCCACTCGTCACATGGCCTTAATCTTCTTTTTTTTATTTCCATATGTTACAAGTTTTTAATCTGGCAACATGGCATTAAATTAAAATTTTGATTACCAAAATTCCTCTATTACAAAGTTTGAACAATAAATATTATATTATTTAAGGTACACTTACTTGCAAAATTAAGCAAAACCATCCAGGAAAAAAATAAAATGACTATCTTCATGTTTTCAAAATACGAGCAGAAATGACGATAGAGAACTGAAGACTTATTATTGAAGAGTTTCGTGAAATGCGACTGTTTTTATAGGTGATTTTTATTTACCATTGATTGGAGGGGCAAAAATTCTTGAACACGGAACTCTTCATATGTGCTAGCTTTTGTACTCACGAAACCTTCAAAAATGTTGTTTTGTTTTTCATCTGACCTAAATTGAAGAGGTAGGAAGTATCTTCTTAGTAACAAATAATTTGTTGATGTTTTATGAATTAATGAATTTATTTTATTATACGATATATATTTGGCCTACAAAAATGGTGAAAAAAGGTCATTCTACTCCATCATATTTTGCTCAAAATTCAAATATTCATCATCTTTGTTAATTTATAAATTTTTCAAAAATAAATTTCATTGCTGACCCAACACAAACTCAACAGAATTAAATGTATTTAATTGATTTTCAACTTAAATTATTCAAACGATTGCTTTCAATTGTCAAATTTAATAAATTTTTTATTCAATCAGAATTAAATGAATGGACAATACATATTATTATTATTGATTACAAAAAAAATTGAATTTCACCAAAAACATCTGCGATGCAAAAAATCTACCAGGTAAAATTATATGAATTTGGGAAATCAAAATTGGTCAAGTAATTTGAAAAGAAATTAAAGAAGAAATTTTCATGATAAATTTTAAAGAATTTATAATTTTCGAGAATTTTGGGAATCTTTTAAAATGTTTGGACATTTTTTTGAGCATTCTCTTAAAATTAATTTTTGAAAAAAAATCATTTGAAATTTTTCCAGGAATCTCAAGGAAATTTGTTTATTCTCTTGAAACCTTTCAAAATTCTTGAAAAGCTTCTAAATTTTATATTCGAGACCTTCTCAAATCTACATTTTTTTTTAATTTCATGAAATCTTTTTAAAATGGTCGAAATGGGATCGGGCTTTCCATCAATTGAGCCGGGAAATTTTCCATTCCGTTGTCAGCTGCAAGTATATGTGCAAGGCAAATGAGAATTTCTATTTAAGAAAAATTGAAACGATTGGAAGAATTCAAAATTTGAGATTTCAGAGATTTCTATTTTTAATGAAACCCTGAAAATAAAATAACAATTTTGTGATGTGGGAATTCTGAAGCTTCGCGTGAAAGTGGCACTGCTACTCGTATCTTGCAATTAAAAAGTGTTACAATTTTCTGCATGGAAAAAATCGAAAATTTAATTTCTCGTAAACTATTAGCCGCAAAGAGTTCGAATAAGGATCGTTTTAAAGGATTTTATATGCCCGACAAGTCGCGTGCTATGCACTTTTTACCCATTCCTTAACCGGAAGCAACAATCCAAGCAGCTAATCCAATTTTCGCTTCATTGTTAGTTAACAATATATGCAACGGTCTGACAGAGCTTAATATTTCATTACATCGTTCACTCTAACATTTTAAGCCAAAAATTTTCTGTATATATTTTGTTCTGGCAAAAGGTCTTTTTCCGTCTAATTTGATGTGATTAACAGTTTTTGTTTTTTGTTGTACTAGAGCCAGCTTCACGTGAAACTGACATTACTACAGATTTTCAACAATAATAAAAATGTTGCAATTTTGTGCTTGGCTCTAATCGACAGCACAAAATTAGCACGAAATTCCTACGTCAGAGAAAATTTGATGTGATTAATAGTTTTCGTTTTTTGGTGCGGTGTGGTTTTTGAAAAAAATTACAGGGCACAATTTTTTTGCGGCATAAATTAACACAGAATCAGCAAAAAATTATTGCATCTTGCCCATGCTGATAGGACAATATGCCAATTCCAGCTTCACGCACCTCTTAAAATCCTTTGTAATTCACAGAAATCGTTCTTAAATTCTAAGAATCCCTGAACATCCGTCGAAATCCTTCGTTATCTCTTTGATATCGTTTAAAATCCTTTGAAATCACGTGATTTTTTTTTTAATATTTCGAAACCTCTTTACATCTCTTGGAATTCCCCAAAATCTTTTGTGATCCGCGGAAATTATTCTTAAATCCTTAAAATTCCTAAAAAAATCAGTGAAAAGCCTTTGGTATCCCTTATATACTTAATTTTCTTTGAAATATTTTGAAATTTCTTAAAATTTCTTGGAACCCCTTAAAATCCTTTGTAATCCGTGGAAATCGTTCCTAAATTCTCAAAATCCTTCGACACCCTTCGTTATTTCTCAAAGTCCCGTAGAATCTTCTGAAATCCAGTTAAACTCCTTGAAGTCCCTTAAAATCTTGTGAAATCCCATGGAAATTTGATATTATCTGTGATTATGCATTGGAAAATTTCTTCAAATTCTTAAGATCCTTTTGAATCACTGAAAATCTTTAAAATCTTTTTAAATTCCTTGGAATTTCATGAAATCTCATTTACAGTGAAAATAATTGATATATTGTTGATATATTGAGTAAAAAAAATTTTACATAAGGAAGGGTGGAAGAAGTCTAAAATTTCAAAAATCATCCTTACTTAATTACTAGACGTTCCCTAATGAGTTTTTAGGGAAAATTAGCTGAAACAAAATTGGAACCCCAATTTTTTCTTTGAGCACAAAAACAATTTTTTAAAATGCATTGTTGAGTTTCTGTGGTCGAATTATATGTAAAAATGCTAAAAAAGTATATTTGAAGTTGTCAAGACATTCAAAGTTCTTTAAATTCCCCATTAAAAATAAAAGACTGTGTATATTGAATCATTTCTGCAGATCAGAAAGAACACATATGGTCCTCAATAAAAAAATCACGTTTACAGTATTTATTATTTCCTGGCAGAATTAGTATACATCAAGTAGATAATTCGTTCATGCATTTTTTGAAGTATGAAAGTTAATATTCAATCTGGAAAGCATAAAATGGTCGAAGTTTTATATAAATGAAATTATGATATTTCAAGATATTCATTCGATACAGAAGAACAAAGTCCAAGGATAGTGTTTAATGAAACAAAATAGTTCGAAATTACGAAAAGATTGAGTTAGACGATAAGTAATGACTTCTCCTATTTTGTTTTCTAAAAATATCATTCTCACCTTGTCGTAATGACCTAGTGATGTTTATTCGAAGATAATTCTTATCGCCGAATATGTCACCTTGAGTAGAATGGGTCGAGAAACATAATTTCGAAAAATTTTGGGTGCGTCTAGTGCCTTCTCAATTTTTGTCAGATTTTAGGAAACTATTCTGAAGGAGATAATCATGTTTTAATATACCCCTGTAATAAATATTTGTTCATGAGCCCATGAAAACATAGACAAAAACGTGCCCGCCGCGCGAGCCCATTTTCATCGAACGCTTTGCATGGCTCGCTTCACTCGCAACTATAAGCGCGCCTAGGGCGCGCATCTATAGGATCTTGCGCTTCGCGCTCGATAATGTATTTTTTTTCGCGCTATGCGCTCGCATACATTCTGTCCCCGCGCTTCGTACTTGGCTCATGCCACAGTGTATACAGAAGATTACTTGCCAGCATTACAAAACTGTTGAAACATCTACTTTTAATGGGACTTCTATTTTTTTTTCGATTTTAGATTAAAACGAAAATTAGTTTACTAAAGGCTCTGTCAGCTTTCTGGTATTTATATTCTCATTCGAATACTCGCTCTTCGTGCTCGATTTTTTATATGTATTTATATAATTCTCTTATGAATTATATAATCACAAAATTTTGAATTTTCGCTTTCTCGATAGCATTTTCGATGCTTAAAAGAAAAACTATTAGTTCTATCCGAAAAAGGTTCGAAAAGATTTTGTAGGTCTTCTCAAAAGCAACAATTTGTCTCTGGGACTGTCTTTCGTATGTCACCTAGTTTGGCCGGAAACTGTAATTTCATATTTTTTGATAAAAATCGTCAAAACAAAACAAAAACTATGTGTCTTATTAAAAAATGGTCTGAAGTAAATTTGTAGATCTTCTTGAGATGAACAATTTTTCTTGTGAACATTTTTTTGTGTTTCGCATAGTTTCTCTAAAAAATTGAATTTTTTATCATTAAGAACATTTATCACGAATAAAACAAAAACTGCATCTTAAGAAAAATGTATGAAGCAAATTTGTAGATCTATTTCAGATGAACAATTTTGCTCTTCAACATATTCTTTGCAGCTTGCATATGTTGACCGGAAAATTGAATTTTTAAATTTTTAAGAAGCATTTTCGATGGATAAAGATAAAGATGTGCCAAAGCTCAATGGAATCTGATCAGTCTTACGGAAGTTATCATGCCTACACGATACCACAGACAGACAGACACTTTAGTAAAAATCGTTTTTCATGAATCAGGGGTCTCAAAATCTGGAGATTTGATGCAAACCGATGAAGTCAAATTTGACCTAAAACTAATACCTTCTCATTATGATGAAAATACAAAAAATGTTTCTGGCACTGCAAATTTGTGAAAAATTGAAATCTGATTCAAATAGAATTATTTATTAATATCTCTTCTAAAACTATTTCCTGAGGTCTTAGTATGAAAAGGAAGTATGTTGATAATAATTAAATTCAATTTCAAAATTAAGAAAAAGACATAGTTTAGAAAGCTGATTTTAAAAATCTTAAAAATCGACTTTTCTTAGTTGAGCTTTATTATGAGTGAAAACAGTATAAAAAACAAATACCAGAATTTTAATGTTAATCTATAGACTTACGGGCTCTTTATATGGCATTTGAGTAGCATTATAATTCAAAAAATGATTATTATCAAGATTCAAGGTCTCCATTCACTTAATACTTATTCAGCAGCTCTAGGGAACTCTTTTCGCATAAAATGTTTCTTGAAAACAGTCTTGGAATGAAAAATAAGGACGTAATTCCACCCAATGCAAATTTCAATATCTCCAAATTTCTTGGTGTTTCCAGTTTTGATCTTCCAGATATTTCGAATTTTTTGTGAGTTTATTCTGAGCCCAAGAAAGCCGTAAAGTGTCAAGAAATTTCTTTTTTATATTTTGAAGGGCGCAAATATTAAATGTTAATCATAGGGGTATATTAAAACATAATGATCTCTTGCAGAATGGTATCCTTGGATCGGGCGAAACTTGAGAAGGCTCTAGAAACACCCAAAAATGTTTTAAAAAATTGTATTTTTGAATAAACTTTGAAACTCTGCAGATAATAATTTTTTTAAAGTTATTTTGTAGTATATTCCATTATTCCAGAATATTTCCAATTTTTCAATGCTTAGACTTGCGATAAAAACTTTCAAGATCAACGGTAAGAAATTATCAAACTGAATTGTCGTTGAAATAAATTGTTTATCGAAAGAAAAATTGTATTTACAAATCCTCATAGTTTGCTAACATGATGGAAAGAGATTTAACTTTCTTACTTACAAAATGATAAAAGAATTTCTATCTTATCGAGAAGCGCAAATACCGATCTAGAACTATTATATACGCTATAACTTAGGTACAGAAAAAAAATAATGGGACGATGTTTTGTGAAATAATAATTTGAAGTAATTCAAACTTCTAATTAACTTCATTCTCCAAACCATTTTTTAAAACTTTTCCTTCACCATTATGCTTTCCTACAAAATGAATGGCCCAAGAAACTCGTAATTTCGATATTTTTATTATTTTCGAATTGCCGCTTAGCTTATTGGTCCATTTTTCCAAGCGGACGCACATACATTTTGCTCAAATTGTTACAAAAATATGAAACTTAGTGTGAAGGTTTCATCTGGCATTAGAAAAATTTTTAAGGCGGGTATTTGAAATAACTTCTTTCCGTCCAACATTTTATTTAATTGTTATAAGCAACTTATTCAAAAAAATACTTTAGTGTATCAGTTTGTTGTAGAAAAAAATTATTTGTCACTAAAATTGTGGTGATTTATTATTGGAATGGCATTTGATAACGAAAAATTGTCATAATTTTGGAAATTTATAAACAATTCAAAAAGTAGTAAACAATTTTTAAATATACTAAGGCCCATGGATAGGCTAATTGACATAATTTGATCGATAGATCATTTTTCATTAGGATATACCCAAATTTCCAGTTGTTTAAATAATTACAGAGGTCAACACCCGCTTCAGCATTATTTTATTTATGCTACATAACAACTTGGGTAGAGACAAAAATTATCCAACACATGGACTCTATGTAATTTTTTCCGTTGAATAGAATGGTATCAAATTTTCTGTAACTAACATACCTATACAAACTGTTTGAAAAATTTAGCATTTGGAAAATCAGATCATTTTTCAAGAACAATCATCCTTCTTCCCCTGCCGTTAAATCCAAATTTTTCAGATTTTCCCGACAACTATAGGTATGAAAATTTTTTTTTTTAAATTTGTTATCAAACTAGCTGTGAATTTGATCTGGAGTGTGTCACTTTGTTTTTATTTATAATTGTATGGTGTTCATTTCATGGGCACTTTGCTTCCTCATAGAGGAAGCATTATTATATTACTATACATTACTATAGCTAGAAACATTTTAAAATAAATGATCATCATAGTTGTTGTTCTTTTTAACCATTCAAAAAAAAACTAAAAACTAAATTTTTATAAATTCAAAATTTTATATTTGAAGACTTTTAAATACAAGTTTACAAAAAATACACGAATTTACAAATAGTCCTACTAAAATGCCGAATGACATCAAACACATTAGCAAACAAATTTTAAATCCTTTTTTTGGTCTTCAGTTTTACATATTTTTTGTTTGGTAGATAACGGTTAATAACGGAATGGTATCATTGGCGATACCATACTTTCTTCGATATTTTGAGAAATGTTTGCTGCCATTTTCATCAAGAAATTAACCCTGAATAGATATGAAAATAAATATCAATTAAAAAGTTTGATTTTTAATCTTTTTAAATGTTTATATATGCTTGATATTCAGCCGATCCCAATGATCACGTAATTAATGTAATACAATAATCTAGTCAGATAATGTAATATTATTGTAAAAATAATAATGTGAATGTAATTATATCCTTTCACGAAATGAATATTCCAATTTTTATTTAGAGAAATGCTAGTAATAGTTTACTTTGATGACTTTTCTGAATTTTGGAGTGAATGATTTGAAACCTTTTATAAAATCTTCATTCTAGCTCAAAAGTAAAATATAGAGATCCAAAAAGTTTCATATTTTCCCTAAAAAAATCCAAAAAATTGAAAATCTGTAAAAATCAAGTTCAACTAATTCTATTCTTGTTCTGTAAAACAACTCATGCTAATATATTTTGAGGTGCTGATTACGGATATCACTTCTAAAATATTCACAAATGACATGTCCAAGGACAATTCGAAAGAATAGTTAAGAAATTGCCAAAAATAGCAATGATTGATAATTTTTCGCCCTGGAAAATGGGAAGAATGTGAGAGAACTTCACCCTTCCATTTTTCGGCTCTAAAAATTCGAGCTGAAAAAATATAATCTACCCGGAAATGAGTTAGTCATACAGAAAATTCCGGCACGGTAAACAGTATTTTATAAGGAAATAGGTACTAAACAGATTATTATTTCTAGGTGTAAGAAATTTGTAATTGTCAGTATATTATCACAATCCTATCAGAAGAATTTCCATCAGAAAATCTGTACCAGAATTATTTTATTTAAAAATTTATGATTTGTTTTAAAGAATAAAAAAATGCATTCATGCATGTTTTTAAATTATTATATATTTTTTGTTATATTATATGTATAATTATTTGAAAATGCAGGGCAATCACTTCGTCTGGAATCAAAAAGTATTTCCTGTTCTTGCGTCAACTTGGAATTTTGTTGGTGAAAACATTTTTATGTAAAAAACAAATTTCTCGCCTATTTTGTAAGACCATAATTCCTTCAGTTTCCAATAAAGTGTATTAATATTATAGGTAAATCAATTCGTCTAGAATTAAGGATTCGTCTTTATTCTCACATCAACTTTGAATTACTCCAATAAAAAAGAGTTTTATTGTAAACAATTTTTTTTTCAATATTATAAATGACCATAACTTTTTTACTTTCCAATAAAATTTGATAATATTATAGGCCAATCGATCCGTCTCAAGGCAAAATTTTCGAATAATGCTATTGAAAAATGTTTTACCATAAAAAACCCAAAGTTTCAATATTATAAGGTACTAAAAAAATTATAATAATTACTTTGAGAAATCCTTCCTCAGTTTTGAGATATCATTTGTGAAAATAAGCCCTTTAAATTTCATTAATTTATCTGCAATCGTCTGCAAGTTATCGTGTTGACAAGAAAGTGTAACATCAACACACATCGACACACACACACACACACATCCGGACAATTCATTACAACATTGTATTAGACACTTCTCAATTGACGAACGTTTGATTAAACGAATTTAAACATTTTCGAAATTGTTACCATTACAAAGCTTCCTCTATGAGGAAGCAAAATGTAGAAATTCTTGTTTGAATCTGAAAAGTAGTTTTCCTTAAGGAACAACTATCCCCTAAGGTGATTCGCGAAGTGAATTTTTGACAGAATTTTTTTCGCAGAAAATTTGTTTGTTTAGTCACAAAAGGTTCAAATGGGGGTAATTTTAACGGATTTTTTTATGACCTACAAATCAGGTTTCATGCACCTTTGACCTATCTCTTAACGGAAAGCAACAATTCAAGCAAGCATGTTAAAAAATTGTTTCAATAATAACTTTATCGTTGATTAACAATATACGCTACGGTCTGACAGAGCATAGGGTCTTAGTATTTAATTAGAACATCCAACCATACATTTCAGGTAGAAGAAAATTGCTGGACTATCATTGAACTGCTGAGAAATAGCATTCTGGGTTCAATTGTAGCATCAAATTGAAAAAAAAAACATTTCACTACTACTTTTTGTCGTACAAACGAATAGAATATAAGTGTATAACGTAGATATCAATTTTATTGCGAATTTTTGTTTATTTTTTGAAAAAAATCGTCTAACGACAAAATACAATTTTAAAAACGATTTCCAAAAAAATTTACTTATTGAAACCTTATTAAAAGAATGAGAAGGCCATATTGTGAAACTTGTAAATAGGCTTCGTTACTTCCTATAACATATCGCATTTGCAAGTTATTGCTTCATAACTGAAAAATTAGAATTATTTACCTAATTAATCTATTTCACCTTACTAACAGAAACAGCACGTAATTCGATAAAAAATAGCAGCACACCTGACGCAGAATTCTTCTTATATGAATTTAATAGAAATTAGTGAATCATCTTAACTATGATTTGAAACCTTTAATGTTTTTCAATTTTGAAGTCAAAATAATAATGTATAATTTAAGTTAGATGTTCCAGTCCCAATTATCATGAAACTCTGTTATAATTTGAATTTTTTGAAGAGCTATGTTGAAAGTGATAATTAATATTAAAACCCGTTTTTTTATAGCATTTTATAGTATCAAAAGGATTTTCAATTGATTCAAAATAAAAAGCAAGAAAATTGGCATCACGCTCACTGGGACGTTCAACTTATTCCTAATTGGAAGCTTTATCTAATTCGAAAACGTTTTATTCTGAGGGCTTAAAAATTAGACACTGTTTCGAAATCAAATATTTAAAATTGTAACAATTTCACAAAAGTAGCCTTAAAAATTAATAAATGAGAATTCAAAGCATTAAAAATTAGAGAACTTATAATAACATCTATCTCTTCCCAGCAGGGGTCTCTATTATCCGAATAATGGGAGTTAGTTAAGGAAAATTGCAAAATACAAAAATTTGTAATTCTCCCATTAGCGATTTGAAAATTTAATTTTTCGAATCTATGCATTTTCACGATTCTGGAGATATGTTTCTTGTCTCAAAAATTTCAAATTAGATTTAATTTTGAATTTTTTCAAATTACTCAAAATACAAATTGTCACAGTCGTCTTCTAATATTTCCAATTAAAAAAAGGAGATAATGGATCTTCGAAAAAATGTATATTTTATTTTATAATTAAATTTATTAAAAACAGGTGATCGAAGCGTATGGGGCGATCCTCAATTCCGCCGTAGATACCTGCCATCCCTTCTCCTTCGAGCGCGCAACGACGCTAACCCTCACTCGACTCGAAGCAGCACTTCGAGCAGCTCTGTCTTCAATGTTGGGCCCCCTGGGGAGATAATGCCCTCGATAATCTCTTTAATAATCCCTTTGTCACCTATATTACCTATTCCCTGGCCTATTTCTGTCTCGAAAATACTAATATATCATATAAAATCTGTGCCATTTTGGCGAGTTTGGAAATATAGTCTTCCCCGTTCCAGCGTCTTCTCGGGGGCGAAAAGGCACCCTGTAACTGGTCACAGAAATAATGGACTAAGTCAGGCCTGTCCAGCGAGGGGTGATTGGGTCAAAAGCCATATATTATACTTTCACCACCACTTTTCACTGCTCAACTCGAGAGACTTCGGGTGGTGGTCGCTTTCATGAAGTAGAATAGGGGGTACAGTGCTGCAGACACGTGGTGTCTCGAAAGGTGCTTTAGGGCAACTGAGTTCAATATTAAATGAAGAGAGAAATTGATAGATTTTTATAAAAATCAGTTAGAAATATATGAGTAGTAAAAAAATTCGTTATCCTTATGAATAAAAAAGGTGTAGAATATGTGGTGTAAAGTAGGTGAGCAATAAATCTTTAAAAATATTGTAAAGAAACGAAAAAGATGAAATTGAGGATAGCAGTACAGAGCTAGATTAACCAACATTCTTATCGAAAATAGATTTTAGAAAATTTCGGCTTACAAAGGAATCGTCAAATACGGTACTGAATCCCCTAATTTACGTCACGAGAGCACGCGACACGAACCACAACCACGACTCGACACTAGTGAGCTCAGGCCAGTGCAGGTGGAAAACTAGCATCTGGAAATTGACCCGTTTCGAGAAAAATTCTTGGAATTTCCCCTCGTTGGACAAGCCTGGATTAACGCGATAAATTTGTAGAATTTGTAGTTAATTTTGAAATTAGTCATCTCAAATTCTTCCATGAAAAATTCACAGTTGAAATAGTTTTGATATTTTTAATTTTTCCATTCAAATTCATTGACCATATTAGAGTGAGCCTCAATTTTCTATATTTCACTGATTTTGTTGGACATATTAATATTTTTGAGATAGAAATAGGTATCAGTCGAAAGACAAAGGGATTATCTCCTCAGGGAATCTACATCGAAGGCGGAGCTGCTCGAGGAGCTGCTTCAAGTCGAGTGAGCAGACCATTTCTCAATGAAATGTTATTGCATCAAAAACAAACCAATTGAAGTTTGTAACTAACAGATCTGAAAGGAAAATTTGACAAGCACGAAAGGTTATTTACTTCGAAGGCCGCTGAAATTCAATGTAACGTTATTTTAGCAATGTCGAGTGACTTCACTCATTGTTTTGTGAGTTCATCTGACTCCAGTTTTAAAATTCGTTCGTTGCTGACTTCGACAAATTCAAGCGATCACTGTCGACTTCGATCTGACCTCATCCTGACTCCATGACTCGGTGTGACTCGACGCGAACTATACACTGCAGCGAAAGGGATCGATTTCTCCAAAGCATTGTTTCTCCAAAACATGATGTGACCAACGACAGCTATTTTCAGAGAGCAAAAACTTGGGTGTGTGTTATAATTGAGATGAGAGGTGTGCGTTTGTCAAAACGGGGCGAATGTCAGTAATGTTAGAATATTTAATTAAATTTAAGTAATAGATTGAGCTGCAGAGCAGATAAATTAAAAATTAAAAATGTTAGTACCAAAGATGAGTACATATTAATTTGAGATAAACACCAACTGCTATCACATATTGCAGATGTATAATTAAATAATTACCTAATGAATTTAGAACTTTGCAAATTATAGAACTGTAGATTATGTCTCTTCTTTACGTTTGGAAATGAATATTTATTGATCAAGCTCGAGTAAGTAACAACCAAAATACACAAATTATGTTTAAAAAACTTACAAATTTAAACATTTAGAGGTTATGTTAGTGGTTTTTCACCGAAAATGGGTATTTTTAATAACAAATCTTCAAGCATTGTAGAAAAATTACAAATTTGAACATTTCAAGGTTATGTTAGGGTAATTTCACTGAAAATTGGCATTTTTAAGAATGAATCTTTGAGCAATGCAGAAAACTTAGAGGTTCGAACATTTTAAGGTTATGTTAAAGTTTTTCACCGGTATTGGGTATTTTCAAATTAAATCTTCAAATATTGCAGAAAAGTTACAGGCATGATCATTTTGAGATTATGTGATGGGTTTTTCATCGAAAATGGATATTTTTAAGATAAAATCTTCAAGTGCCTCACAAAACTTACAAGTTCAAACATTTTAAGGTTATGTTAGAGTTTTTCAACGGTATTGAGTATCTTTGAGAATAAATCTTTAAGAGTTGCAGAAAACTTGCAAATTGGTTTTTTCCAGAAGATATCTTCACGTCTCAGAGCACACTGAAAACTTTGAATATATTAAGGTTATGTCAGGGTTTTTTAATCAGGAATTGGTCATTCTTAGTCATTTCTGCTGGGCTTCAAAAAAATTTACAATTTTTATTACGAAATATTCAAAATTCTCAGTATTCTTCAAGACTTGACGAAACATTCCCGATGAAAAACCCTAACATAACCTTGAAATATTCAAAATTATCTGTTTTCTCTAAGGCTTAACGATTTTGTATCGGAAAATACCCATTTCCAATAAACTTAACATAATATAACCTTAAAATCTTCAAACTTGTAAGTTCTGTAAGAGACTTAAAGATTTGTTCAGAAGAGTACCCATTTCCAGTGAAAAAACCATCACATAACCTTAAAATGATCAAACCTGTAAGTTTTCTGCAATTCTTGAAAATTTATTCTGAAAGATACCCAATACCGGTGAAAGACTCTAACATAACCTTTGGATATTTAAACTTGTAAGTTTTGTAAGACATTCAAGGATTTGATCTAAAAAAACACCCATTTCCGGTGAAGAAACCATCACATAACCTTGAAATAATCAAACTTGTAAGTGTTCTGCAATACTTAAAGATTTATTTGTAGAAATGCCCATTTCCCTTAAAAAAAACTCTAACATAACCGTAAAAGGTTCAAACTTTTTAGTTTTGTGGGAGACTTTAAAATTTGTTCTTAAAAATACCCAATTACGGTGAAACCCCCTGAAATGAACTCAGAATACAGAAAATTTTAAGTTTTCTCCAAAGCTTAACGCGATTTCTGCTGGAAAATACCAATTTCCAGTAAAATTACCTTAACCTAACCTCAAAATGTTCAAATTTGTAAGTTTTGTAAGAAACTTGAAAGTTTGTTCTTAAAAATACCCAATTTTGGTGAAGAAACCCCGACATAACCTTAAAATACTGAAAATTTTATTTTTCTCCAAGGATTAACGTGATTTCTGCTGGAAAATACTAATTTTCAATGAAATTACCCCAACACTTTCTTAAAATGTTTAAATTTGTAATTTTTCTACAATACTTGAAGATTTGTTCTCAAAAATGCCCATCTCCGGTGAAAAAATCTCACATAAAGTAGAAACGTTCAAACTTGTAAGTTTTGTGCAATACCACCTTGATCGAAAAGTTTTAGGACTTTTTTTTTAAATCAAGAATACAAGTTTATTCATCATAATCGATATTGTCCCCTTCAAAGTACACCCCATCGACTGCAATGCACTTACGCCAGCGCTTGATCCAATCCTCGAAACATTTTTTATAATCGGTTTGCGGTATAGCCATCAGAGCCATCTTCGATTTT
>JAUMHM010116113.1:0-20663 GCA_032362435.1 Melikaiella ostensackeni | reverse complement strand
ATTGTCTGTTGTTGTACATATTATCACTCAGAATTGTCTTCAGTTCCTAGCTTTTGTCACATCTTATAATTATTACTGTTGTCCTGTAACTAGCTTGTAATTAGGTTTATGACTGGCTTTGTAACTAGCTTATCCACTGACTCGGCAACCTAATCTTTCGTGAACGCGCCAAATGCAAGCGCCCCTCGAAGCTACCGTCGTATTACGTCGCAAGGAAGACTTCACTTTCGTTCTTAGCTTAGTAGAGAAAGCAGCCCTTCTCTTGCCACATTTGTTTTGTATTGCACGAATTGGTCGAGTTGGTGATTGACCTGGGAGGTTGGTTGATTGGATATTATATTCGAGTGCTGAGACGAGCTTTGTTGTCTGCGATGATGTCTAAGGTAACTTTCTTATTTTTTTTCGGCAGGCGACGCAACGGCAGACCTCGTGTTCTCCTTCGGTTTACTTTCCTTTTACCTTTGCCTCGCTTAACCTCTCTCAAGTGCTCAATTCGTGGTATAACAAACTAAAAGGTGACTTATTTGTGTAAAAAGTCGAGTCAGTGCGTGGGCTGTGTATTTCTTTTTTTTTTGATTTCCAAATGAAAATTTAGGAGTTTTGATTCAACAAACACGATATTCGTTTGGCTTCCTTCTTCAGTTACTACTGGTATAAAATCCGAGGTTGAAGGACAAGCTTCTGAATTTAGAGCGGCTATTTAATCAAAAACTTCTTTGGTCTTTTTACACCCTCGTGATTTGAATTTACTTTTGATACTTCTATTAATCGAGTTTTAATTCATTTCAATGTGACATATGTGTGAGTGGAAAGGTAGTTTTTAGGTAATTTTTGGAAGGAATGTTCTGCTACATAGCACATACAGGATGCTCTGCTACAAAGCACAAGCAAGATGTGTAGTTTGGTAAGTAGTTTTAATAGTTTTTGTTACTTTTGGGAAGAGTGCCCTGATAAAGAGCACAGACAGGAAGCTCTCCCATGAAGCACAAGCAGGTTAGGTAGTTTTGAAGGTAGTTTTGATAGTTTTTGGTAGTTTTTTTTAGAGTTGGCCAGAGAAGTTTTTGAATCGGATTAAACTTGAATTTCATTTTATGCTTCAATATAAAAAAAATTGTGCAATTTATCCTTGCATATGTAGTTTCTAGTTTCCAAGGCCGATGCACCAAATTTTTATGAGGTATATTACGTCTCGAGAGATATAACTTCCCTAATAATTTTCGCGAAATTCCTCGTTTTTGAATCTAATTTGAAAAGCTAGAAAACAGGGATGCGGATAACTACCAACTTGCAAAGAATAAATTGGCAAATGCTAATTTCAAAAGTTAAATCGATGTTTTTAATCAAATATAAAATACATAGAAGGAATGAACAATTATCTGAATTCAAAAAGATTAAGTTATGGATCACTTGTATTTTCGCGAAGGAGTCCTGGACATTTGTTGCTCTACCTCGAATGAATTCTCCTTGATTGTGCCAAGTCAACCTTAAAAAAGAAAGACTAATAAGCAATCGATTTATTGAAGGAGAGGAATTTCAAAATCGAATGGTTAAATTCAGAAAAAAAGGGTACTCACGCATATTCAAATCTTGGGAAATTTCCACCCCCTCATTTTGGACTCCTCCGGAATGCGTCTCAGGTTCCGGATTGCTCACGCTAAGTGAGGCCTTGAACATGTGCTCGAAAATAAACAGGGTGACAGGTGTCCAGATGTCGACGTCGTAAATACTGGAAGACGTGGGGTCCTGGTGTGTTGACGGGCCGACTACTTGTTCCGGAAGTGAGGGTCGGAAGGTGAGACGATTGACCACTGGATTGAGGACCGAAGACGAGGGATAGACTTGAACTGATTTCAAAAGGGGTTTTTCCGACAAGTCAGGGTCGTAATAATCGAAGAAGAAAAAGATGCTGACTGCTGATGATGCTTTATTACCGACTGATGGTATTGTCTGACTGACTGCTGCTTCAGAATTCGCTGTATTTATACACAGAATTCCTCTTTGAGTACTCATGGGGTTTAGTGATATTGGATGTAGTAGCAAGTCCGTGTGAATTGGAATAGGCAATCAATGGCAAGAATTTTAGAGACGTTCTTATTTTGAGAGTAGCACATAAGTGAAAACGTTCTACCCCCCTACTAAGATGCAAAGGGTGCTCAGATGAAAAGGTGATTTATATCATTAGGGCGAGCAAAGCATCTGCTTTTCATGAGGGAACTTTCCTAAGAATAGGATATGAGACGCCTTAAGTTACACGCACATGTGTTGTGAATCCCTTCCAAGATGCCAAATTCAAAGAAATTCTAATTAAATTTGAAACGATTCAAATGAATTAGAGGAAATCCAAAAAAAAAATGCATTGATTCCAGTAATATGAAAGTGAATTTGTAGAAATCCAAGGGCATTCAGGAGACTTTGATGAAATTCATAAAATTTCAATTAAATTGAAAGCATTTAGAAATTATTAACAGAATCCATTGAATTTATTAAGTTTATAGTGAATTCATAAACACTAAAGAAAATTCAAAATAAATTCATAAAACGCCTAAGATTTCAAGGTGAGCTTAAAGTACTTCAGGATAAATTAAAAAGGACTGAAGAAATCTGGAGAATTCATAGAATTAAGTAGAATTGAGTTATTTTGAAAGTATTCGAGTAACTTGAAAATAATTCAGGGTATATTCAAAAAATTCAAGATGATTCTAAAGAGTTTTGAGAATTTTTCAAGAATTCAGAATAACTTCATCAGAATTCAGGGTGAATTCGAAAGGAATTCAAATGTTTTGCGAATAATTTAAAAATCCGAAATATTCCATTCATTTCAGTCAGACGAAAATGAATGAACAAAACTTCAAGGAAAATCTAGAGAATCGGATGAAATTTATACGAATCCAAGATAAATTTAAAACAAAGCATAGTAAATTCACAAGAATTTAAAGGAATGCAGAAGAATTCAAGAAAATTCAGAAATAGGCATATACCTGCATTCAATAGTGGTTAACCCTTCTGTTCTCTGTTTGAGTTCATTGAAAAAAAATAACTCAAGTGACGCTTTCATGCAAAAAAATGACAAGATACGTTAAGTTAAGGCACGCATTTTCTCGGAAAGTTTTGAATATATTTTCTTATTTCTTTTTCGGTCTGACTGTACGTTCGAAGAGCTAGAACGCACTAATCAACTTGTTTCAGTAACGCTCGAAGTTTCGTAGAGAGCCAAATCATAGTAAGATGAGCGCAGTTTACGCTGAATGTTTCGAAACGGTCTTTTTGTGCACCCATCCACTAGGTCCACATTTAACGTACTTCGCTGCTGCTGAAAGGCCTAAAAAGTCTAAGCACTTCGTCCAGCAGTAGGTTCAGCGATTTAGAGAGTCGAAAACAGTCGAAGACCTGCAAAAACATGTGGGAAGCGAGCCACGAGGTGGAAGGAGGACAAAGTCATCATCGGGCTATTCCAGCGTAACTCCACTCTGCGGCTACAACAAGCGAAGGTCGAACTCTCTGAAAAGGGAATAACCGTGAGCGTAAACACCATAAGACGCCGATCATCTGAGGCGAAGATCCAGTACCGTACTACGATGCATAAACCGCTACTCTCGGAAACCCACATGAAAAAACGCATGGCCTGGGCTACAGAAAATATCAATCGCGACTGGTCGAACGTCGTATTTTCGGATAAAGCATCGTTGTGGGCATGGACTCCTGAGAAACGTGCTTGGTCTGCCCAGGGTGAGCATTTGATACAGCGTACTGTGAAACATTCAGTAAAGGTTCATGTCTGGGGATGCTTTTCTGAACGCGGTTTCGGCTGTTTGGAGCTCTTCACAGATAATTTAAATGCAGAAAAAATGCTCAAAATCTACCAGCGTGGTCTCTCAAGATCTGTTGAGAAGATGTTTGGACCCAAAAATGACGATTGGGTCTTACAAGAAGACAAAGACCCTAAACATCAGAGCAGTCACTGCACGACCTGGAAAAGAGAGAATGGCATCAAGACGATGAGTTGCCCTGCAAGTTCCCCCGATGCTAACCCGATTCAAAACGTCTGAAGTATAATGAAGAGGAAACTTGCAGGAAAGCGTGTGTTCACCTTGGAGCAGCTCTGTCGGCATATTAGGGATATATAGCCCACTCTCTCTCTGTTGATTTTGCAGAAAAATTAATCGAGAGCATGCCGAGGAGGTGTCAGGCTATTCTGGACAACAATGGGGACTGGATAATTTATTAGGGAAGTGCGCTGTAGCCCTTTGAATGTACTAGCAAGCAAAAAAAACTGAATAGCTTTAAAACATTTCGAGAAAACGCGTACCTTCGTAAGTAGAACAGATGTCACATATCTCGTAGTTTGGAGTCAATGTAACTGAACGTGCCGATCTGTGTAAGCCGTGAGTGTTCAATGTTGATACTGGGACCGCCTCGCCCTGTACATGACCATCCTCATAATATCGTCGAACGAGGCGATTAAGAGACCCAGGGTTCTCGCCCTGAGCGTGATGCTCTGTGTTTGTCCGGGCACGGATGTTCATGGGCAAGTCTCGGGCGCGGCTGTTAGGGGTATGCCGGGCGTGTCGGGCGCAGCCGTTTTCTTCAAGTATGTAAACTGCGATTCATTGTTAATATTCGTCTTTACGTTCCAAACAGTCACTCCGTCAACTCAATCTTTGAAGTACAAATCGCTTTGAATAAGTCAAGGTACTTTTATCTCATTGTTAAATACTTAAAGAAGAGTAGTTGGTAAACTAAGTTCCTTCGGCTGTGGCTAGGTACGGTCGTCGTAGAAGTCTCTCCCAGCAAATTCCACCGTATTATGCGGTCGCGAAAGAACTTACGAGTGGATTGAATCTCGGTTAAGGACCATGTATCGCTCTTCTGGTGAACAGAATAGCTATCGATCTGTCATCGTGCATCCTTCACTCTAGCTAAATAAACTCTGCTTGAGGATCTTGCCGTTGTCCTCCGATTATAGAGATGCAAGCGACAACCCTTAATTCTTCTCTTCTCCTTTCTGGAATAGAGAGGTACTGTTAGTTTTTGAATTTCAGAACAAGTCGTTTAAAATTATTTGAAACCTTCTTTGTGGTCTAAAATGGTCGGGCGAGACCCAAAAATTTTATATTTTTCATTGAAGCGTAAGTAATAATTATAAGTTTTTCGAATTGGCTCATCAATATGATCCTCTTCCTTAAAACGGGCGGAAAAAATGGTTGCAGGAGCTTGGGCGAGTATTTACAAACAACAAAGTTACATAAAAATTATGCGTTTTTTTAGATAAGAAGCACACCATCGCAATTCTCAAAGCTTTCTCCTGTCATGACGCGTGTTTTTTCACACATTTATGTTAAATAATTGATAAAAATGTACGCGAAACGATTACAGTGACAATGTGGCAGCCATTTTTTTCCGCCCTATTCGGCACAGCGTGAATTTTGTCACAGTATCAATCATGATATCCCACCACTGTAGGGAATCAAACATGGCGTCGCTCACTGAAACTGGGACATTCGATTCGCCCAAACTGGGTCAGAGGAAAAATTCATTCGCCCAAATAGGTTCATCGGAACAGCATGAAATATTGTCCATTATTTAATAAAAATTGTTTGTTTATATCGATGAGCAGATAAAATATTGATAAAAAATTGTTCAAACTGTGCATTATTAGGAACCTTCCTCGATTCATAAGACTTAAAATACTTTGACAAACAAGATACGCTGCAGAAATCTATACACTTGCCCAAACTGGGACATTTACGTCATCAGAAAAAAAAATTTCCTATTTTTGGAAAAATTTTGAAAATGCTCTGAATTTTCAAATTTTGGTTGAATTATTCTGTTTAACGAAATTGAACTTTTATTTTGAACCCTAATTAGCGTATCAAAGGCTGATTTAATTAGTCATATCCTTCAAAGGTAAGCGTGGCCCACACATTCAGGTAACCAAACAGACAGACACAAACAAAGTTTTATCATATTGGGACTTTGTGAGTGCCGAAACGTAAAGATTCGTAAAAAGTACGAGGTCGATTCCATCACACTCTCATGAATGAGAATGCAATAAAACAAAATTTCCAACAAAATGTCGAATAAGCCAGTAACTATCGGGTAGAAAACGAGAATGAGCAAGATAGGCCCAAAATGGCCATTATTCAATTTATTAAATCCAATAATGTAATCCTATGATAAAATAAATGCATGTCTCCATAATTTCTAGAATAAAATTTTTGAAATAATAAAAAGGAAATCAAAGAAAATCAATGAATGTATTCCACAGTTTTATGTTTATATATCCTATTGTTTATGTATACTAATCTATGTATTGTGGCAAAGTATTCAATTTCTTGCACAATGAATTATACTGAGTTTAATTTGTTTACCAGAAACTTGTTTCAAATTTAGAGTCTTGAGCGGGGAGTCACATTTATTGACTGCCTGCAAACAGATGGATTACTAAAGTCGGGGCCAAATGTAAAGGCCCCTCACTTCTTCTGACTGCAACTCGCACAAAAAAAATGTCTAAAATGTCTTGAAGAAGCGTCTGGAAGCTTAAAATCTTCCGAATGCAACTATGTATTCACTTTCATTCTAAAATTTTTTTTCCAATAGCGAGAGGGCAAAACGTCCCAAAAAACAGGGGTTTTCGGTCTCCTTTTTCAAGGGTCCACTTCGACCTGTTCCCAGGAGGAGGACGACCTTCGGAAAAATCCGAAAAAATTCACAGATATTCTCCGAACATTCCTGAATGCAATGTATTTTTCGAAATGCTGAAATATGCAATAGTTTACATTTTACGATGATTTATTTACAAAAACTTCATCTTGAGAACGAATGAAAATAGAAAGCCGTTTAATGGCTCCAAATATGCAATTTTGTCATGCGAGTGCAGTGCAGTAAATGGATTTATGATAAATTTATTCTTACGCAAGAGATATCATTCTGGATATTTCTGACTTTAATCAGTGGGGTGTGTGACAAGCACAGCGAGACAAGTGGCAGCAAAAAAAGTACCCTTTCTATGACAATAGTAATTCCAGAAGCAAGCGAAATGCCCGGTACAGATGTAATTGAACGAAGCAGGGCCGTCTCGACGTCTTCAAGATACATTTACAGAGCGGGTCCTATGAAAATCGAAGTTTTTGCTCCTGTCATGCGGAGTTGCTATTTGAGGTTTAAACTCGACAACAATTATTCAAGCTATACAAAATGCAGATTAAAACTTTTAATTTTAGCTTTGCGTTGCAAAGATTTTCATATTGTTATACAAAACGATTTTCAACTTTAACTTGAAATCAAGATAAATAATGATCCAATTAAAATCTACTTGTGGCAATTATCGCAATTGTGAGCAGTGTATTCTTCTATCTAGAAAATAAGCTCAATAAATGTTTACAATATCAACATTTCTATTTTTTTATTTTGGAAAAAGGTGATCAAATTTTTGTACCAAGTGCATTATGTAATAAAAAGTTTAGAAAGTACTAAAATAATATGCTAAGAAATCATTGGTAGAATTGAGGCGTGTTGAGTTAATATGAGACTCAAAAACTTTCATTTTTTTTTTATTATAGAATTTTACTGTGTAGGATTTGATTGAGTAAGATTTTTTTTTTAAATCATTTTACTTTCGCCTGGAGTTTTGAAAATGAGTCAGGAGAAGCTATAAATTGTGCGAAGTCCACTTTCTGATGAAATTGAGTTTTCTTCAAAAACGTCTATTATAGGTTTTCAACAAGTATTTAACAATTGAAGATATTATAATCAAAGTTGAACATTCTTGTACTAGTACTATTAATGTTTCTTCTTTCTATTGAACAGTGTTACTTGTTTATAAAGTGAATAAAAATATATACTTCATATGATTTTCTTAACGATTTATGTATTATTGTCACTCATATAATACTAGGGAAAGTTAAATGGTGCTAAGTCTATCATTGTTTCCATCAGATTATTGTATGCACAATGCACATGTAGCGCCAACTATTTTTCACACACTGGTTATTACACTGATCCATCCACCTATACAGAAGAAAATTTACTTAATCGGTTGTGATTGTTCCTCTAGAAAGGTTTTTTGTCTCTCCTGTAAATTTTGGTTGATGCAGAGTTTTACAGTGTGCAGGTCAACTGTGGTAATTTCAAAATATTTATTTTAGCCAATAAACTTATGTAGTGTCCTCGTCTGCATAGTTTCACTGTGTAGAATTTATTTGTGCAGAATTCCTCGTTTTCATTTTTTGAGTATGCTCTTCATAATTCATGTCTTATACAACTTTTGCAATTTTCATAACATAATTGTTACTTCAAAAATGTTTACAGTCTTATGAATTGAAAGTGGTTTAATTCGAAAGAAAGTCATGAAAATGAATTAGACATTATCAAACGATTAGCCAAGCTTATGAAAAATATTTGAATACCCATCCTGAATTTCAGGACGATGAGACACTTCGTTTTTCTATGCTGAGTTAAATGCACACTGTTTTGGAAAAAGTCGAATGTCACAGAAAAAAATTCTTTATTGCTCCAAAATCGTTCATTTTAGAATTTTTTACGATATTTCATTATTTTGGAACACTTTCAACACCACGAAATTTTTTTCTTCTATGAGACTGAAAGAATTGTATCTTTTTCCGAATCAAGGTGAAGAAATTTCAGCAAAAACTTGATACAACAAATTTTCATTAATTGTTGGACCAATAAATTTTTTTTTCTTCAATTTTAATTTTCAAATTTAAAAACCAAACAGAAGCAGTCTCAACTTTTCGCACTTCTTTACATTACTGACGATAAGTTGTATACTTTCTTCGCAAAGATTAGAACGAATGAAGATTCAGGTATCCGGTGCAGGGACAGTACTAAAAATAATGCTTGTAAAATAACTTTAAAAGCCCATCCGAGTATCTCAAATTTAAGTTGGTTACCAGGTTTGATAATATAACAAGCTTTAATTACTAGAACGACTGGTCCTGCGAAAAATCATCAGGGTATATTAGATTAAATTTCTCAAACTAAATTCCCCGAAGAAGGTGTATACTTTACATCTGGACTACTACGTTTCATTATTAGAATGGTTGGACCTCTAAAAAACCATCCGGGTGTCTTAAATTATAGTTATTGATACCATTTTCCGGAGGCGGATACATTTTCAACACCCAGGCTATCAGGTTTCAATTATTATGACTGGTGATCAAAATACATTTTTCTATGGGAATTTCATATGAGAAATAAAAATTAATATTCTTTGATATTTAATCCTGACAGTGAAAATGGTAAAAATACATCATCTTCGGGAAAGTTAGGCCAAGAAATTGAATTTTAGACACTTGAATAGTTTTTCATAGGGCAAGTCATTTTAATAATCAAACTTGCTAGACCAGATGTTGAAAATATACCTTTCCCAGGAAATTCGGTTCAAAAACTGAAAGTTGAGATACCCGGAAATTTTTTCAAAGGTCCAGCCGTTCTCCTAATCAAACCTAGCAATCCAGGTGCTTCAATCATGCCTTTCCCGGAAAACTGGGTTTAAGAACTGAAATTTGAGATACTCGTACTTGAATGGATTTTCGAAGGTCCAGTCGTTGTAATAATTGAACTTCGTACCCCATTGATAAAATTCATCTTGTTATGGGAACTAGGTTTAAGGAAAACCATCCGGGTATCTTGAATTTCAGTTCATAACCTAACTACTACTCTCACGCGAGTAGTAGAACTACTATCCTTAACGATAGGGTGATGGGGTAAATAAATTGTTTGAGAAGAATTAATTTCAGAAAACTCCTGAACGCGCTCCATATGTCCTAACTGTCCATGTTCAGTTATAAATTCAGCGTATCCAGAATACGAAGCGCAATCCTTAAGCAAACGAGCATGTACCTTTTTCAAGACTCACTTTGCTTTGTTCAAGGGAATTACCAATATCAATTGGACGCCCGCTCTAGAACGGCAATCGTACCATATGCCTTCCTGATGGAAGACGTTGGTTAGTCGAAACGAAATGTTGCGCACCATCCAAAAACGATATCTTGAACTGTCAAAGAGCCTAACGTACCTTACTTGTCAAGTAACACCATTAAGTCCTCTACAGCCTAATTAGAGACATTCGAAATAGACGCGACTGCTTGCTGATGAGCATTGATCAGAGCGCGCTCATTGTCGTTACGTTTTTTAATCGTATTCCAAGCAGTGGTAAAATTCGCATCGGCCACTGTTACATGTTTAATCGCATAGCTAGCGTCACCTGCCAAAGGAGTTTCTATCTAATGTAAGCGAGAAATATTAGATTAAGATTCGTTATTGACAATCAAAACCTCGAACAGATCACGAAAATTCTGCCAATCAACATAATTTGCTGAGTATTCATGCAACGTAATTTTAGGTAGCCTGGGTACAGTAGAATCTTGTCGGGTTACGTTTTCTCGCATTCACTGATTAGCTATTACCGTAGCTTTTTCAAGTGAATCAGTGGTACAAGTATAATCTCCGGCACTTCTGGCAACAAGTTCAACTACAATCTTCGGCACTTTTGGCAACAAGTTCAACTACAATCCCCGGCACTTCTGGCAACAAGTTCAACTACGGTCCCTGGCACTTCTGGCAATAATTTCAACTACAATCTCAGCACTTCTGGCAACAAGGTAATCAACGCCTTCTCAATTTGTAAAAGTCGATTTTTAGTGGAATATTCTGTGGACTTTTTCTCTCCCGGTGTATAAACCGCTCTAGCCTGTAAATCTGTTTTTAGACATCGTTGCCATTTTTGATTCAGCTTCGTCCCATGAAACAAGCTCGATACATAATGCTATCACCTCAAACACAATGCTTCAAGAAATTATGACACAGAAATACTAGCAGTCATACGGCTAGTAATAGTTGTAAAAATTCTAATTTAGCTAAAGAGTAAATATTGAGCAGGATTGTTAAACACTCAAGTTAACAATAATCCTTTCGCGTGAAAGCAGTCGCAAAGGTAGAAGAAAGAGTGTGCGAATTATGTATTACAGTGGTAGGCAATGAAAATTGCATCAACCCCGGGACTATAAATGGAGGCACCTTGTACCCTTTTACTTAGTTTTTAGTCTTTAGGGACTCATTGTGCAGCGTCAGTCTTGGACTCCCCTCGTGAGTGTTCGACTCATTCTACAACTTGGTAGTTTGGGAACAGTCCTTATAGCCTTCTTCTTCAGAGTCTCAATCTTCTTCAATTCCCTCTTCTTCGACTCCAAATCTAAGTTTCCCAAAATCCAGTACCAATCCCTTGATCAAACTCTGACTTGGAGTCAGTTCTATTTCAATATACCTCAATCTTCAAGGTTCAGTCCGCAGTCTTTCCAAATCTCAGTTCCCAAGCCTAAAGCGAAACTCTTTTAATCTCCTAAATACTCAATCTCGAATATTCAGTCGAAACCTTTCCTTGTACTCAGTCTCCAGTATAAATTTACCAGCACAAACCTCCAGTATCCTCTCTTCAAGGACTACTTGTCCTCAAGTGAATCAGTGGCACAAGTACAATCTCCGGCACTTCTGGCAACAAGTTCAACCACAGTCCCTGGCACTTCTGGCAATAAGTTCAACTACAATCTCAGCACTTCTGACAACCAGGTAATCAACGCTATTCTCAAATCAAATCAATACAACCATCTCCTATCAAACTCATGAATCTTCCACCATTCTTACCCTGAGCCGTTTCCCCAATAAATGTCTGTGATTTCTCGCTAACCCAATTCTCTGATCAAATAAATATTCTGTGTCTATATTCGTCACTAACCATTCATTTGACCCTGAAACCTGATCCCTTAGCCTAGAACCTTCTGTTCTATAGATAAATCCAGGAATACTTCTGACCACCGTGCTTGCCCTTAAATGCCGTCCTTAGGACGTAATAAGTGGAAGCGCAACGCAACGTAATCAGCAAGCGTTGAAGAGAGATAGGCAAAATCACCTGACAATGAACTTGGTCGTGGTTTTGCTTGTGTGCATGCGACGTCATTCTCGCACCCAACACATACGAACAGCAGCATGTCTCACTCTGATTATCTTTTTTCACTCAACTTTTGGTCACTAATTGAACTTTTCGAAATTATTTTAGTTGGTGTATTACACTGTATCCAAAACATGCCGCAAAAATTGTGAGAATAATTTTCTACACAAATAATAATTCATGTCGATGTCAGTTCAGTGATCACGCGTTCCATCCCGAATTTCGCTTGAAGAACCAAAAATGTTATTAACTGATCTATTAAATGTTGACAGAAATCCTTTGTTATTTATAGATATACGTGCACGGATTCGAGAAGGTAAACTGCAAAGCAAAACACTTGGGAATTTAGCGGGAATAAATATAAATGATAACTTTATTGTTAAGCTTCACGAGGTACATTTAGTCAGAAGGATAACGTTCGCGAGATTCAATTTATAACCTTTTTGTAGTTGTTACAGTACGTTAGTCTCATATGACTTGCGCGGTGCTCGCAGGTACTTGTTAATTCGCACACTAACTTGACATCGACTATGCTGCGACAAGTGCATGAAGACACTCATACACGCATACGACTTTCAAATGAATGCATTCAAGCGTTCTTATATTTCTTATTCCAACACATTTCAAACAGAATAACTGGACATTTGATAAAACCATCCAGGTATTTCAAATTTCAGTTTTGAACCACAGCTCCTCGACGAAAGTGTATTTAAAATACCTGGACTACAAGGTTTAATTATTAGAACAAGGACACCTTCGAAAAACGATCATAGTAACTTAGATTCCAAAAATGCATCACTTAAACTAAATTCCCAAGGATAGATGTACTCTTAGCACCTGAATTACCATACTAAGTTTCCGTTCCTAACCTATCTTCTCAGAAAAAGATGTATTTTTAAAACTTGGACTATCAGGTTTTAATAAGTTGGATGAGTTGAACTTCGATAAAACATCCGGGTATTTTAAATTTCAGATCTCAGCCCAAGTTCCTCCGGGAAGATGTATTCCAAACACCTGCTCTACTAGGATTAATTTTTAAAACGACTGGGTCTTTGAAAACCCATTTATGTGTTTTAAATTATAGGTCTCAACCTTATGTCTCCGAGGAATATGTTTTTTCAACACTTTCTTAAACACTTGGACTAACAGCTTTAATTATTAGAGCAACAAAACTTTGAAAAAATAATCAGAGTATCTAATATTACATACCTTAAAACAAATTCTCCGGGGAAAACAAGGACGGGAAACCACGTCATCTTCAATTCTTCAACAATTGATCAACACAACGGATCAAGGTTTAATTTATACTCAAGCCTTGCAACGACCTGCCTTGAAACGGCCAGCGTTCAATCAATCAACTCAGCATCTGTGGCTAGAATCTCAGGGCACCCATTTTAGGGTATGCAAGCTCAAGAGTCATGGCCGCGAACCCAAGGTTCATGGTCATAAGTGCAAACACAATGGCAGCAAACGCAAACACCATGGCCCTTGCCAGAATCACAGCCGCAACAATCCTGAATGCAAACGGGGTCACAGGGAGAAATCGCAAAAACACAAAATCCTGGATCTCGAGAAAATTTCCAGTTGCAAGCACCATGGATATAAATGGAGGAAGAGCGCGATCACAAACTCCGAAATCTCAAAAAAATTCCCAGACACACATATTAAAAAATATGAAAATTTAAAAAAGAGCTTAATCCCAATCAATGTTGTCGAAGTTGTTGTTGTTGTTGCACGTATGAGATATTTGTAAATAATAAAGTATTCCCTAGGTGTAAAATGACATACTTCTGACCCAAAAAAACCTCATTGGTGTTAATAAGATCATTTATTATAAGAACTTCTAATACGACGTTTCGAAGTCCACATACTGAAATCATCTTCTATTACTTCTATCCTCGAGTAAAGTCTGTGATAGAATGAAAGTTATTATTAATACATGTCGAAAAGTGATTATGTTTGATGGTTACTTTTCAAAAAAAAAACACACACACATTAGAAATCGTGTGAACAGTTATAAACAATCAAAATTAAATTAAGAAGGAAGGCAGAACATACGTTCTGCTCCATTTCAAAGTTCAGCATCGAGTTTAAAATAGAGCAGGACGTATGTTCTAACTCCACTCTTAATTTAATTTGAATTCTTTATAATCATTTACACAATTTATAATGTGTTTTGTTTTTAAGGAGTAACCATAAATAATAACCACTTTTTGACATATTTTAATAATAACTTTCATTCTATCACAGACTTAACTCGAGAAGAGAAATAACACAAGATGACTTCAATATAAAACTCTTTGTGCAATTGATATATGAAATTGACTAATTTGATTAATATGCCTGATGGGGAGAGCATGTGGACTCTCGAAACGTCGTATTAAAAATTCTTCTGATAAATGATCCTATTAACACTATTGACGCCTTTTTTGGTCTGAAGGATGCCATTCCACATCTGGGGAATTCTTTATTATTTAAAAAAGAAAAAACGACAGGTTTAGCTCATATGTACGCCTTTGAATGATAAAGAAATAATCTATCAGGTTAAGAAATAAGTCTAACTTATTACATCGAGATCTATGTTTTCGATCATATTTATGGTTCATCAAAGAGAAGCAAACGATCAATGAGTTCATTATCTCAATTTATGATATCAGGAGAAGATTCAGGGCCAGACTACATTTATTGGGATGATTCTAACGAGTTAGTTGACCACCTTCGTCTGCTTATAGCATCTCAAGAAGCTGACAATCTAAGTCACAATAATGAAGTAATTTTCATCATAGAAGAATCGCGTGAGGCTCAAATCATATATTAAGAGTGTGCAGCTACCTAAACGTTAGTCTCAAAATGAGCCTCGATTTTTTCGGACATCATCTGAATCGAGCTTTTTCATTAAGTCGTGGACCTCCTGGTGTTGGTTCCAAAGTTACATCTGAAGGCAATTAACATCTGAAGGCAATGAAGATATCGATAAGAAAAAAATATGTAACGTTCAGGGCGCTAAAAAACAGCTTGATGCTATTAACTTAAAACTTTTACAACGTATTGTTCCAACCGAAATAGGAACTTTTTATCAGGTTTTGCTATTAATGCGTAAAAAAATTGACAACAATAATATTATAATTCGAATTCTTGAAGGATCAATAAATGAGAGAGTGAAAAATCTAAAAATTGGTACACAACAAGAGTTATCACTTCGCAACGCTGAACTCCTTGTTCAACTAGACGCTCGACTGAGCGCACTGGAAAATGAACGCAAGGAAACTGACAGTAGTCACAAAGCTGCATAAACCTGAAAGAAAAAATTATCCATGACGTCATGTGATAATGCGTGGCATAGATGAAACGTGACAGGCTGACTTGGCTGAAACTGTTATAGACATATTTTCGAAGTATTGCTGGGCTGTTCCAATAAAAAGCAAGAATGCACAATATGGTACTGAGGGTATGAATCTTATACTTGTACAGGGAATAGTTTCAAAAAACTTGCATACTGATCAAGGCAAGAAGTCCTACAACTCACAATTTAAAACTTTAATGCAAAAATACAATATTAAACTGTACTCAACTTACAGTAATTTGAAAGAGTCCATCATCGAGTGATTTAATCGTACACTGAAGAACAAGATGTAGTCGCAATTCAGCTTGCAGAGTAATCATAAGTGGATAAATATCTTGCCTACCATCATATCCAATTATAAGGACACCAAACATTGAACAGTTGGTATGACACTTGAAGATGATATCGTTGAAGATGAAGAAGAACTGATGCAACGCTTTCAAAAGAAAAGAAGAATACCCTCAAGAGCATGAAAATTCATAGTTGGTGACGAAGTTTGAATAAGTAAATACATAAAAATTGTCGAAGAAGGATATACAGGTACACCCAATTGGAGAACAGAAATATTGACTGTTGGCCAAATAATGTCAACCAAGCTCATAACGTACAAACTAAGAGACTATAAGGATCAACCTGTCGCTGGCAGCTACTATGAACGAGGACTTCTAAAACTCAAGTATCCACATATTTACGTCATTGAGAAGGTTCTCAAGAGGCGTGGTAATGAAGTCTTTGTCAAGTGGCTGAGCTTTGACATTTCACACAACAGCTGGATAGATAAGTCAGACATGTTACTGAGTTAACGTTGAAGTAAAATTAAACTAACGTTAAAGTAATGCACAGCAATGTTGAACTCATCTTAAAGTAACGTCAATTAGAACATTACAGTAACGTTAAAGTAATGTTAGACTAACATGCCCTAAGGTCTCATTGCTTCTTGGTAAAAGGTACCGCTTGTCATCGGAAGGGCTCAAGGCCACTTTTAACTGACAGTCAACGTAGTCGTTGAAGTTTATATTTGTCTTAACTACGCTTGCTTTTACGCATTTGGATTTCTTTATGAAACCTTGACCAATAACGCGAATGCTATAGATTTTACTTCGTAAGCCAACAAATTCAGTGGCCGTGTAATTGATGCTGTTGGAAGATCCTACTACAAACGGTAACTTTATATATTATGACTACTATTTCTAACTATTTTTGTCTACAGTGTATAGCAAACATGCTATTTCACAGAAATTAAAACTGAATTTTTCTTTGACAAATTTTTTAGATAAATATGACTTTCGAAGGCCGTATCCCCTAAACCATATGAGGTAAAAAATTATTTTTCTTAGTTTTACGGCGAATTCAATATTCTTCAATTTTGGGTTAGACGAATTAGAAGTACCATGCTCTGAAGTAGAGAAATATTTTGAAAACTGCTAAAAACTGCGATTTGTCACACTTTTTCCGAAATTGTAATGGATCCCGGATGTCTGAAGATGTTCAACGTTTAGATACTTTTGTTCGATGCCAAACTACAGAGTTTCAGCAACAAAAACACTGCTTTGGAATTATTTTTACGAAAAAATACATAATAACCTAAAATAAAAATAAAAGATAAAGTTTATTCGACAATCCCACCAGTGATTTTCCTCTTATGGGTCTCAAAATAATCGTGAGGTATCACTGAAATGATTTCATGAGAAAAACAAGACGTGCAAGCTCTTCTGGGTTCAACTCAATCCAAGCTCACTGTGAGTTTTTGTGATTCAATATGATATAGATGTTTATATCATTCTAATTCTGAAATTATTGACGATTTATAAGTAACATGAGTCTGCCAACTGCTCTATAACTATTGTGAAAACGATTTTTTAATAAAATTTTTATCCTTTGAGATACAGGTAAAGGAGACCAACCTCTGATGTAAAAAAAAAATTTTCTCTGAATACTTAATACAATTTACCCTTCTATTAAAAAAATATATTACTGAGTATATGTGATTCGATGTCCTGAAAGGTGTTAACCAGTGTGGGTAGAATGTGAGAGACGGAAGAAAAATTGTCGATCATCTAGTCTAGTAATATTAATCAAATATTTATTATATAATTATCGAGAATACCTTGACTAGAGAAACAAAACTATTCTTTCGGGAAGCAGTTGACGGACTTGTCGTACTTAAGTCTTCTAACTTTGCCACGTTACTAGTTGTCATAACTTGTACGTCCTTCAAATTCTGAGGATTTTTCTTTACGTCGCTCAAATCCAACATGGCTGGTTTTGCAATTTCATGCCGAATTCCTACCAGCTGATCACCAGCTTGCTTTTTTTTTCTAGTTATCGGTATCTGAAAACGAAAAACATAATTACGTAAAATTTATTCCGTACTTTAATATATGGTAAACAGATTTCTGGGTCCAATCCTTCAACATTAGTAGAGTTCATTGTTGTTTCCACTGTCCGGCTGACGCTTGTGCGTTCCATCTCTGTGCAGGAACGCGAGACGAAGTATGGAACCTCGATGAGAAATGTATTGTTACACCTTATAAATATCTCAAACTACATTAATAAAGATCCATATTATCAAATGAAAAATAGAAATAAAAATTATCGATAGGTTTAAGAACCAGTCGGCAGATTAAAGATTGATTAAGAGATAAAGAGGATTTACGTCGATAGGTGGATAGGCGAGAGATGGAAACGGATAAATGTGGATAAGTGGTGAATAGACATGAATAGAAAGATTGAGATTCAAAAAAATGGGAGCGATTGTTGATTGAAACAAAGATAGAAAAAGATCGATGGAATAGACGCAGGATAAAGATGGATACATTGTTTCACTCCATTTCAATCTTGAGCATAGAAAATGATTCGAATGGATAGAAACTCTATCCATTTACTTCCAGCAGGAAAGTGTTCTTCTTAATTAACCCTCCGTCTCACAGGTTTTTTTTTGCTGCTTTCGTCACACAGGTGGGTCTTTTATGTCCGGATATTATTTTTTTCATCTTATAAGCTTCAAACAAATCTGGAAAAATTCATGTGTACTCCTCGGAGCTCCTACCACACACTCCAATTGTTTTCAGAATTAAATTAATATATCACATTTTTCAAAATAATGATCTAAATATGAACAGAAACTTGAAAAAATGAAAATTTTGTTTAAAAATTCATAACTTTGCAATAAATAAATATTAAGAAACTGTACTCTAGGATTTAAAAGATCAAACAATGAACTGTCAGAAAAATATAGGCCTATGTTCCAGTTCCAAAAAGTATATTTGTTTGCACACTTGAAAATATGGTAACTTCTTGTGATTCACGCATATAATAAATGAGTAAAAAATCTACTTTTCTCAGAAAAAATCAATGTTTATTTTGTTATATAATCATATACGTTTCATTAAAAACTTGGTTAAAAACTTTTAAAAAATGCTATGATAGTAAATAATTCAAGGAGCGCAATCTTCACACAAGACGTAACACGAATGTAACCTCGAAATACACTGTCGCACGCAGATAGAACAATTTCCATCTTAGTACAATTAAAAATTCTACTAACTTTTTTTACAGTGTGGGTAAACTTTATTTCGCCGATAAGTACTTGAAAAAAATCAAAAAAGATATGAGAAATAAAATTTACTCACCGTCGCGGAAAACTAACACGGTCACACAGGTGGGTCGTTTAAGGCACAAGTTTGACTTGAAATCTTTCCTCCTCACAAACACAGTGATCAATCTCGGCGTCCCATTGCAGTTCAGTTCCGACTACCAAGAAGTTTTTTCAGGGAGGAGAGTCAAACCCCGTCATCTTTGAGTTTCGGAGATACTTGAACAGGAAAATTTGACTGGGTCGTAAACGACCCGCCTGAGTGACGAAGGGTTAATAATGAAAATTCAACGAAAAGTATTCTCAGAATAGTATTAAATAGGGTCACTTCACACCGCAGCAAGGTTTCCTACTGAAGTAGTATTTACTACGTTGTAGAACTTGCGACGATGAGTATACACCATTTTGGAATTTGGGATGCTGAATAAACACTATACAGTAAGCCTGGTTAAGCTCAAGAACGTTACCGAAAGTTACCATGAATTCCTATAAATTTCCGTAAATTTAGGCAAATCATGTCTTCTCATAGGTAATTTATGGTAACTTTCAGTAACTTTCTTAAGCTGCCTTATACCATAGACTCTATCACGATAGTAATCGGTGTTGTGCAGTTAATCAATAAGAAAACTAACAGGGATGCCTATAGGTACATTTGATATGAATAATCAATTAATTATTTAATTAATTACTATGTAATCATTTCCCCATTGACTCTCACAGGTATTTTTTTTTCTTAACGTCTAACGATATTTTACTCGAACAATCAAAATAGGATAAGCGCGGCCTTCAAGGCCACAAACGCGTGCAATATGCATACATCGTGACTTTAATTCTCGACATGTAAATCCTTTTTCCTCCTGTGTAAAAGAACCCCATTATAACCTGAATATTGGCTCCAAACAATGTAAACACATTCTATCGTCAGTTAATTCAGCTAATCTGTCTATAATACCGCATGAGTTTACGCACTACTCCGGCCCTTTAAGTACACGAATTGACCTTATAGATGTGGAAGATCTTACAAAAGAACGGAATCATTTTCAAAACCCAGTTCCCTTCTTGGCGATTGTCCAACCATGATCTTATTCAAATAAAGTATAGTTTATCTTCATGAAAAAGTATTACAGGAAATAAAGTATACGCATGATTTTTTCGCGATTATATGTAGAAGAAAATTTATGAAAAAAGTGCACGCGCATATACTTTTACATATACTTGCACTCAACTTATTCCTATGCTCGCGACAAAATCATACGTATACTTTATTTTCTATAATACATTTTCATACGGACAAACACTAATATAACTCTCACTCCGAGTTAAAAAAAGTTTTGGAACCTGAGTAAGATTAATAAGGGCAGACTGTTTATTCTGCAACCTTAAAAAGAATAAGGATAAAAAACCTAAAAGGCCCTTGTTTGGCTTGGAATTATTTCCTCTTATGGCCAAACCTTTGGTTAGAACTACCCGAAAATAGTATGTTTCGATGCAAGGGACCAAAACGGACAGTTTTCTCACTGCGAAGGTAAATCCCAGTACAAACCCGAAGGCGAGGAAAAGCTGAATAGCGTTAACGATATTAGATCACTCTTCTTTAAGTCATGCGAACTATTCGAGTACCCCTATTTTTAAATGGAATAATGACTTTGCTGATAGATTCAAAGAAATTATTCAGTACCCTCTAAATATGAACTCTGCAATGTTGTCGATAGATGACCTTTCAAACAATTTAATTAATGCTATCAAAGAGACAGCGATAG
>JAUMHM010116085.1:0-20670 GCA_032362435.1 Melikaiella ostensackeni | reverse complement strand
ACTTGATTTTTGTAATAGAAACTCTATAGATTGCGACTCACTGGTCCAAGTGGATCGAACGACCTCCTACTCGAATAACAAGTATTATTCTATCACGACAGTTCTACACTGTCTTCCACGAAGTCATGTACAAAATTATTGAGCTTTAATGTGTTATTTGTTGTCATAATGTTTCCTCTATAATGTTAGCTCTAGAATTATGAAATTATTGACGTTTTGAACTGTGAAGACAAATAGTAAATAAGTTGTTTTGGTTCTTGTTTTCGAGTTGAGTGACTTAAGGGGGGGGGAGAGAACAACGGAAGTGAAATCAGAGTGGGAGAGAATGTATTATTCTCGTACGTGTCGAGAGCCTTGAAACAGGCTTAATTAGCGTCTCCCCTAAATAGGATAATGTCTCGAACTCGTGTATGGCCGTTCCATGTCCAGCTAACTAACGTTGGCCCGCAAAATCAGTTTACCAATCGGCGAAAAGTTCCTTCAATTCTAACTGAATCAGTCTGCTGCCGCCAAAACTTCATCACCACTCGCATCTAAAAGCCTTAAGCTCCCAAATGGGACCATCGTCATTTCGATTTCATTAACCTTTTGCCCCTTAAGCCAAATGCACTTTCAGTGTTGCACGCAATTGAAGGTGTCTCAAAGTTAGCATCAGGGTCTGTTTAACTAAAATTCTGTATTTTAGTCACCAAAGCAGAACAGTAATTACTACTCACGGATTATTGTGAAGAGAACAATGACGGTCATTTTTTCGAACTCTAATTATTCTTTGTTACAAGTAGCGTTGTGAATAATGCGGAAAATATTGTCTTTCATTTGAGGTCGAGTTTTGTCCGTGGAAATAGGTCTTTTAAAACCGATTTCATGTGGAGTTCGCAATCGACGATTGTTTCGGGAATCGTGCGTGCAACAATTACTCGCATTATTTTCTGGGCATTGATAATTACAGTTATCGTATTACGGTGTGCTATTTAAGCGAGTTTATATACCGAATAATATTATTGGAAAACAATGGACGATTCGAGTGCAGCGCGGAGCCCAGAGGCTTCGGTGAAATAACCTTTTGGCAAAGGGGGAGTAACAGTACAGATGGTAGCACTCTTCGGGAACAGGTGCATCATTGTTTCCACTGCAAGACCGGAATCATCCTGAATTCACTGTCCCCTGATGCTTGCTATATTCTTGTTAAAGATTCATCAGCTCCCTTTCCTAAAAATTGAAAAAGAGGAATAACTACGCACCTAGTCAATAAATTGTGTTTCCTGAAAATCTAAAATCTGTAATCTTGGTCTAGACAAAAGATGACGAAGCGTGCCATAAAAGATTAGGTTTGCGGGAATGTGTGGCGGTGTGTTTGCGCAAGTGGCTTTGCGAAACGCATCCAATTAAAGCGCCTTCTAATTGTAACTCTGCGATAATTAGAACCGACGAATAGCCGTGAGCGCTTCATAGTTCCAGATTGTGTGTGTTTGAGTCAAGTGAGTCCTAAAGTTTAATGCGTCAGATTAAATAGACGTGTATGTATGTATGTGTTTGTGTGTTTGTTTATGTATATAGTTATATCGCGATGTTTGTCTTTTACGCACACGGAAACGTAGATATGGATTACTAAGCAACGCCGTTCACACGTTCACCACTTCTTCAGTTTCTCTGCTTCTCGGGCTTGAGTCTGTGGCTTCGCTTGCCGACGATGCAAATGGGGTCGTAAAAGATGAAGGCAATGCCTCAAAGTGAGACGGAAAAGGGGGAACGACTTAATAGGAAAAACGACGATTGTACGATCAAATCACCAATACCACGGCCTTGGAAGCTACATTTTGGACATGGTCAATGGAGAACCGAGGTTTCTGGCCATCGGCCCCTCTGATAAGGAATTAAAGCTCTGAAGCATACTTCCGCTTCTTACTGGGCTACCTTCGATGTGAACTCAAAACTCCTCATGTGGAAGTGTAATTCATTAATATTTATCATTATCCAATGTCCACGTATCAGAAAAGGAATACATCACCCAGAAATGAAAGTATTAAGATTGGCAATTCGAAAGAAAATTTTATGAACATTTTTATATTATTCAGTCCTAATGACTTTAAGTCTCTCTTTTCAGTGTCGTGCTTCTTATCTTAACGACGCCTGATCGCAAGCCTGGATTCTCTTGTTTTGCAGCTTCCGAAACGCACAAAGTTAAAAGCATGGTTGGGAGTCCAAAATTTTCAATAGCTGAAGGGACAAGTCCTCGGATGATCGCCAACCAAGTGAGTCACGCTAACACGAATTTTTCCACTTTCTAAGCGACCACCCTTGTCCCAAAGTTACCCCACACCACAAACCCTGTCGCGCATCTTTTCCCAGGACCCGAATTTGTTCGCGTGAACGCGCCTGCTTAAGAGGCTGGTTTTCTTGGCGGGAACCGGCTTCGGAGGGTGAATATTGATGGGACTTTGGGTGTTGGGTAGTAAGACTATGTAAAGCCGATAATTCCCATCCGTCTTTACGACGTCAAATTGATACTTCGAGAGGATCTTTCGCCTGTTCGATCCATGTAAAAGAGAGGAAGGGGAAGATCACGAGAGGGGAAAGAGTGACTGCCGGATGCATTCTAACGCGTGATTATGGCACGGAGGTCAGAAAGGATTTATGCCTCACTGCACCGCCGTCATTACGAATGTATCGTCTAACTGATCATGAAAATAAAAATTTCGATGAGCTAGTCGCCATCGCCAATTTTAGATTGCATAAGAAATTCATACTAAACGAGCGACATGAATTATCTGAAACCCCGCGGACACGTGTAATTCGTTCTAGAAGGTAGATTTATTTAACTACAGATATCTTGCTCCAGGAACAAGCACCCAGTGAAATTGCAAATAAATCGAGGGAACCTTTGGGAACTAAAGTCCATAATTTAATCTTTCCTTAATTTTAGTTTCTATCTTTGGCAATTTTGACTTTTCTATCATTTTCTTATGATTCCTAAAAAATGTATCCTTTTTCTGGATGATTTGCAGGATAAGGTCCGATACAGCGTAAAGGTTATAAAGCGACTACTGGTAGAAAAAGATCAATTTTACGTTCTTATAGCCGATTAATGTCAGTTTGCGTAATCCAACTTCTATTCGTGCCAGTGGTAACCATTCAACAGTTCATGTAGATCGAAAAATATCGTCTTAATTTTTACGATCTCCTGATAAGAAGCTTCATCAATTTTGGACAGATTAGATCGGCTCGTGGCATATTTCGTTGAGACGAGACCTCAATTCTCTGAAATCATTAGCGAAAATCGTCAGGCCAGGCACATAACTGGGCAAACAGTGTTATCGATGTAGGTATCTCCTCAAGATCCATTGCGTCAGTTTGTCCCAACTGATAAGGCTTGGTTCACTTTTCTTATTTCCATTTCTCTCCTCTTAACGAGACATTAGCAAACACTTAATTTATTTAACTTCTTATGATTAGACTTGCAAACCAGCTATTAAATACAAGGTAATAAATCTTGAATCATGTTTGGTCTAATTACGCAGTTTGAATTTAGCGCGATAACTAGAATAGTAGAGCGGAAGTTCAACTCGTTAAATTCCTTCTTTCGATATCCTCAGATTCCTTCTTTCATGTTTGGTCTAAATACGTAATTTGAATTTGGCGCGCTGACGAGAATAATAGAGCGGGAGGCTCAAATCGTTAAATTCCTTTTTTTGACATTCTGAGATATCTTCTTAGATAAAGGATCTAGTATTCACTCTTTGATTATCTAGTTACTCTAAATGATCAGTGGGAAGAACAAAGAGATGAAAAAGGGAAATGAGAATCAGGGGAAAAGGATACTAAGTTTCGAAAAGAGTTTTTCCTTGTTAGAGGGAATGGGTCTCAGGAATAGGTGGTGGGCGGACTGCGGAGGACAAGTAGCGAAGGTACAGCGACAAATACATGAATTGTATCAGATGTTACACGTGTATGTGTCAATACAAGTAGCATAAACGCAGGCACACGTGAGCCTCGTGACTATATCTGTATTATACAGAGGGGAGGCGTGGTTTAAAAAAGGGGGCGGGGTCGATGGCTCTCGCACCCCTTCCCGCGGACCACAGAGGCATCGAACTCACAACCGCGGATCGGCCAAGACCTTTACCTACGCCCTTTGAGCACTTTAACTCCACCATGAAAACAATTTAACCTAACCAATGAAATCTTGCACTCCCTCATGGAAGTAAAAGGTTAAACTCTAAATATTTTCATCACTATCGTGCTTACCAAGAAATGTTTCGGACAGTAATAGCCTAATTTTTTATGGTCAATTGAATGGTGTTGTGTCATTTTACAGAAGAGATTTTTTTACATAATTTACTTTTTCTTCTAATATATCAGACCTTTAGAGTACCTAGATTCGTAGATATTTTCGATTCGAATTATTTTCGTATTTATTGAGTCCTTTTTTATTTATCTTCAAATAAAAATAATAATAAAAACATTTTATATAGTACACATAAATTTGTATCAAAAATATCTACAAGCCTAGGGATACTAAATCCTTAAAAATTAGGTTAATATTGTCCTAAACGTTTCTTTGTAAATACGAAAGCAACGAATATATATTTAAGAGTTTATCCCTGGGAAAAGTTTCGGATAGGAATTCATTCCGGAAGAATCAGAATTATTCCGAAATATGTACTCAAACCATTCCAAAAAGAGTTTCCAATTTTGTTCGATTCAAATCGATTTAAAATTAATCCAACTCAATCCGAGTCAGTTCAAACTTCCTATACGAACCAAATTTTCAATCTGAGCGAATCCGAATCAATCTGAATGAATCTGAGTTTGGATTGAATCCAGTGATGGGAAAGTTATTTTTTGAAAGGAACTAGTTATCGTTACCGCTACATTACGAAAAAAGTAAATAGTTATCGTTATCGTTACCGATTTAAAATGTAACTTTTCCTTAGTTGCTTTTTCAGTTACTTTTGTATTTTAGAAATATATATCCAAATTCCTATTTTGGGCTATAAATCTCTTTAGAGCTGAAAATGAATTATTTCTTTCTAAAAGTGTTTCTTTAGATCTACCTAGTTACAACTTTCACTTCAAGAAGATTTACAATATTCTAAGACCAGCAGAAATTTTGTTAGAAGACGTTGAATTTTCAATAAAATACATTAATTTTAAACTAAAAAGGATAAATTTTCAACCAAGACAGACATATCTTTAACAAAATACATGCATTTTCAACAAAAAAATATCTAAACAAATAGTTGAATCTTTGACTAAACAATATAAATTATCAACTAAAATGATGAATCTTCAACAACAAAAAAAAAACATTTTTTACAAAGTAGTTCAACTTTCAAACAAAAAACGTGAATTTTCAATGAAAAAGATAAAAGTTGAAATTCCAACCAAAAAGGATTTTCATTTTAAATCAAATACAGTTGAACGCAACCAAAAAAGACGACTTTTCAACAAAATAGGTAAATTTGAAACCAAAGAGGTGAATTTTCAACCAAGAAGATAATTTTTTACCAAAAAAACAAATTTTTATTAAAACACGTGAATTTTTTTTAATTGAAAATATAATAATTTTGAACGAAAAAAGATGAATTCTTAACAAAAAGTGTAATAATTGATATTTCAAATAAAAACTATTTTTACTATAAATCAAAAACAGCTACACTCACCCAAAAAAAATTTTCCAACAAAGTAGTCGAATTTGCAGTCAAGACAGGAAAAAATTAACCAGAATTTTGAAGTTTCAAGCCAAAAAGGCGAATTTTGAACAAAAAAGTTGATTTATAAAATTTCTATCCAAAAAAGTTTAATTCACAATGAAAAATGAAATATTTCCAATTTCAACCAAAGAAGACGAACTTTCAACAAAATAGTAAAATTTGGAACCAAAAAGGTCAATTTTCAACCAAAAATGGTATAGTTAAATTTTTAATTGAGAAAATTAATTTTTGGCGGAAAAAGATGAATCCTCAGCGAAAAATGTAGTAGTTGATATTTCAACCAAAAAAAATAGTACAATTTTAAATAAAAAGCAGTTATATTTAACAAAATAAAAAAATTCTCCTCAAAATAGTTGAATTTTCAGTCAAGAGAGAAATAAAATCAGATTGTTAAAATTTCAATCCAAAAAGGAGAGTTTTCAAAAAGAGTTGATTTTTAAACCAATAATAAATTTTTATCCAAAAAATATGGTTGTTACTTGAATTATAAACAATATAATTTGTCAATAATATATTATGTACTCCTGAGATTACTGAATAAAAAATGTAGTTTAAATACTTTATTTCTGAGAAAATTGAAAAACAAATGAATAACATTTTCATTATTACAGCGACCTCGAGTTGTTAAATTGCTTTTATCAATCGTTGACTTTATTTAAAAATATGCGGCTTTCATAATAAAATACAATAATAAATGAAAGCAATATTTTGAAAGTAGACTACTCATTCTTGCAACACTTATTTGGCAAGTGAAAATCAGTTTTCGTCATTTAGAGCTTCATTTCTTCATTAAACTTCACAGACAGATACAATAATGATAATTAATAAGATGATAAAAATAATTTTCATTTACGAAAACTTTTTTTTAGCAGTTATTGCATTTTATCAATTTTTTTATTCTAAATTCTAATTCTCTAATTATACATTTGAGTATGATGCACATATGCGTTCAGGTAGTATATAGGCTTTTCAAAAACTAATTTAATCAATTTAATTGCATCACGCTCAGTAAAGTTCTTGGATATGAAAGTATAAAATAAATAATACTTTACACAATCTGAAATGGAGTCTGTTTCGAAAAACTCGGAAGAAAGTCGGTGTCGAAAATTCGACTCACGACCCATGCGCTGAGTCAATCGGATTATCGTCAATTCAATTCGACACAAGCACATCACTGATATTTTTACACAACTTACTTTTTCTTCTGATAATAATGACTTTTAGCGTACACTCATAAAAAGGATTCTTTGAATCAAAGACAAATATTCATTGGCTATCAGGCAAAGAAAGTTTTCTTTGATGAATATAAATCGTTTCTTACTCCAGTTTTTGATTATTAAAAGAACATTTGAGTTATTTCAAAAAATGTCGTTAAAAAATTGTTTCTATGAAATAACACAACACTATTGAATGTATTAGGAACAATAACGCTAATATTGTCCCAAACATTTTTTTGTAAGCAGGAAAGCAAACAAGATATCTTTAAGTTTAACCTTCGATCTCAATGAGGGAGTGCAAGAATTCATCCGATTGGATTACATTTTTTATGTATTTTTTTTTCTGATAAAGGAAAAAAAAGTTCCATGTGCACCTTGCATTTTTCAAACTTTGCTACTTTTGAACCACCCTAGCGTAAATTAAATTTCAATGGTTAACTTTTCGACTCTATATTTATTGGACGTATGTAATATGGAATATTACATAATTAGAAAGAAATTAAAGATGTGAAAAGTAAAACCATAAAAAGAAATTTCAGCAGCCGAAACAGATTTAAGTGATAGTATTTAAGAAAAATAATTCGAAAGAGGAAACTTACATAAGAAATGCTTTAAAATCACCCCTCCCCCCACAAGTAGGGAGTCATAATATTTTCCGGATCCCCCTCCCCCCCTCCCAACAAAATCCTTACATATTTAATGGATGCTCCCCACTATCTTACACAAGACTTTAGTCAACCCCCAAGTCCCCGCAAGAAACATCAATCACGAGTACTGCCCCTTCCCCCACAAAATGTTTATATGTAATACTTGAACGGCTCAATTGTAATCGTGGAAGATTGAAAACGATTTCGAGGAGAATAAACAAAATGTTACTAAATGTAAATATCGCAATCCATGTTTTTTTTCCTTGATCTCGATCTAATTCTCCATTCCGTCATCTCTACATGTGTGACGCGCTACGAAAAAATAGCACCTAAGCGTCAGAAAATAATTTTTCTGGTTATGATTGTTTTAAATCAAATCAACGTCCCTCTTTCAGCTTACGCAGTCAGAATAAATTTTTATGCAGTCGTTTTTATACAGTAAGCGTTTTTAATCGGCGGTTCGGAGTACGTATGAATCCTCTCTTTCCAAACTCACACAGCCACTCGGACAGTGTCTGTGAGATGACGTAACGTCGGATGCGTTCGGCTGAAGAAGAGAGAGAGAGAGAGAGACGCACTGACATTCTAGAGATACCGAAGGCGGCCGAACACACGGACATATGGTCCAGACAGTAGTAGAAGTTAGAGAGTGTGAGGAAAATCGGAAAGTCTAATCGGCTCCTCGCCTCTTCTTTTCCTTCTCCTGTAAAATCTACTCCAGGACGCTTAGGTGCTTTTTCTCGTAGCGCGTCATATATAATACAAATTTGGTCAAACAACCCCCGCAAGGTCTCCCTGGGAGCGAATGCCACCTGGAAATAACACAGGCTCCCAGTAGAACCCCGGTACATCACACCTATGGCCACGTCTCACGACTGTGAGATGGGTGGCCACAGGGCACGACGAATCGCAACGACTGGCCGGCGAAACCCTCGTTTGTCTTAAGGACATGGAGCGACCCAAGAATGACAGCTCTCTGCATCTATCGCGGCATATTTTTGCACACAGGTATGGCTTCGAGATTACAAACCAGCGACGGTTTCGCACCTCCGAAAACACCGATCACAAAGTCAAGGTGTACGATGTCAGGCGTCGAGTGTTAAATATGCACTTTCGGATCGAATTTGTAGTTCCAGTCAATTTTGCACATCTCGTTTTCGACAATTGAGCCTGTTTTTATCGAAGCGTTGGGCAGGGCAGGTTTAACACCATAAGAGCGACAAAGATGGTAATAAAGCATTCGTAGGGCCGCATTGTGTCTGTAGACATATGTTGTTCCTACGTGAGTAGGACACGCGGATAGTATGTGCCATAGGTGCTCAGAATGTGCATGACGCGCTCTGCACCTGTCGCTGGGAACTTATTGACGTTAGATGCGGCTACGGTATATCAAGGTGGAAATGACACCGTCCTGATACGCGAAAATGAAGCCCCCTGTGCCTGAATTAAATCCGGACGATTTAAAGAAAGCAAACGTCAACTCCGTTGACAATAAAATTTACATTTCTGTGAAAGTTTCCTTGCATTTTCTTGTCGTGGAGCTGTTCGAGGAATTTTGTTGACCTCTGCTTTCTTCACCCGCTTTCTCAGAAGTGAGGCATCTAGATAAAGCAATGCACTTTCCTCACTTTTGATGTTAAGACCCGGGCCAAGGGTCTGGGCTGCCTGCTCCGCGGCTTTGTAAAGGAACGCTCCTTTGCCAATCATCTCGTGGTTCCTGACCATTTTCAGGAGAGGATCTCTCCCATTTGCCATGATGTGAGCTGTACCCAAGATAATTCAGTCATAAAGACGTTGGATATTTAGAAGTCCGCGCCCGTCTTTACGGCGTGGGATGTTTAAGTGGGGAACGGGCGAGTTGATATGCAAGCCCTTCTGCATATGCTTGGTCTTACGTGTGGCGATATCGAGGGCCATGAGCTCCTGCTTCGTCCCTGGAACCACCCCATTTGAATAGAGTATAATCGGGACGGCAAGCATTTTGGTTGCAGATATCTTGTTCAACGCCGACAGATTGGAAGACCAAATCTGTCGAAAGAGACGTTCGTATCTGCTTCGGAGAGCCTCCTTCACTGATGTTATATCCTGAATGCGTCCAATCTAAAGTCTCACTATTATTAGATCCGCCGCAGAGGTACCCATGAGAATTGCGCTGCGTTGTTACTTAAAGTTTAAAGTTGTTAGTCAAAATGCTTTGACCTTTTATGAAGCTTGGGGTTATTCGCAACACTTATACAACTAGTATTATCTTCGTCCATAACAATAGCTTCTATTATATTTACATTTATACTCGATAATAACGCCTTAAGCCACATAGCTTGTTTAACACCTTCAAAAAGTGCTATGTATTCAGCTTGTATGGATAAAGTTGCGATAGTATTTTGGCGTCTAATATTCCATGTTATTGTTAATTTTTCAAAAATCCTGAACAGATAGCCCAAAGTACTTTTTCCATCTACTTCATTGCTACCCCAGTCTGCATCCACATGCCAATCAATATGTTTTTGTAATCGCTTTTAACATAAGTAAGACTTCATTTCAAAGTACCTTTCACGTATCTTAATACTCTTTTGAAGTATTTCCGTAAATTCTTTTGTATTCTTACTTTGGTGTCGACTCGAGAAATTAATTGAAAAACAAAGATCGGACCTTGTAGAGAACATCGCATACATTAGGCATACAATTAAATTTTTACAAAGTGCATTGCAAAATTCATCTGAAATCAACGCATCGTAGTCTACTTTCAACGGTAAAGGTGTATCTATGGAATTACAATCACTCATACCAAAATTTTGTAAAATGTTTTTCAAATATGAATTTTGATTTAACGATATTGTTTCATTACTTCTTTCAAAAGAGATTCCTAGGGAAAATTTCTTTTCTTTCGAATCAGTCATTTTAAAACAACTATGCAGATATTGCCTAAATCTGAACGTTGTCTCTTGATCATATGCTACAATAACAATATCACCTACATGTAGAAGTAGATAAATATTTTTATTTATGTTACCTTTGTTCAAGTAATATAAGCAATTACCCGCTGAAGAATTTTTAAAACCTTTTTCTCTCAGTAGTATATCAAAACGTTCATACCAACTGCGGGATGTTTGTTTCAATCCATCGATAGATTTATTTAATTCACACACCTGATTATTCTCGGTCTCCACGCCTTCTGGAATTCGCATGTAAATTTCTTCGTGCAATATTCAATTTGACAAAGCAGTCTTCATGCCAAAAGAAAACGAAAAGTGGAAATTCTTGCTACTGGTGCAAACTTTTGTCGTTATCTACTGAATATTTTCGACTAAAACCTTGTGGAACCAGTCTAGCCTTGTATTCTGTAGGATTTACAGATTCATCATTCTTTAATATGAATATCCACTTACAAGTTATACAGTATTTATATTTGAGGGTTTTGACATGATTGTTCATTATTACTTATTAGAAGTGAATTAAGTTCATCATTCACAGTCAGCTCCCACTGAGTTCGATCATTTCTTTCTTTAATATCAAGAAAATTTAAGGGACTCCGTAATATAACAGCTTGCGTACATGCTGCATATGAATCGAACTCGGAGTCTTCATTTTCTTTGTGACAGAGCTGAGGACGATTTTAAAGCCTATCACTTCTTCTTAATTCGGATTCTTTTTGAATACTGTCTCACAGTTTGACTTCAGGTAATAGAGTTTTGGTACTTCCAGGAATTTGCACGTTTTCTGTGTTTTCATCACAGTTCTCGTTATTGGTTATCGTAACTTTTGTAGGAGGACTAATTCTTTCAGATAACCTTGGCCGTAAAACCTTGAAATTTGTTTCATCGAAAATAACATCACGTGCTCTTTGAAACTTTTCAGTCTCAGGGTCCCATATTTTTTACACATTTGATTCATACTCAACAAGAATTCTTTTGACTGATTTATTGTCAAATTTACCGTTTCTTGTTTTTAAATGGATATATACAGTAGAACCAAACACTCTCAGTTTATTTAATCTGGGCTTTTTATTTTCCACAGTTCATACGGGTTTCTCGAACTTTCAACAGCTTTAGTGGGCGTTAAAGTGATTAAATAAATCGCTGTTAAAACAACCTCACCCTAAAAGTGTTTACCTAAATCTGCTGCGCTTATCATTGCGCGAGCTTTTTCTATAACACAGTCACACACAAAAAAATTGTCGTGAAATGGGGACGCGACATATGTTTTCCTATGGATTTTGACGCGCTGAATCCGAACCCGATGTCAGAATTTGCCCTACACGTCAGCGTTTCACCCTGACCTTAACAAACTCGAAGAAATTAGTATTTTCTGTTCTGGGGATGAGGCACATCAATTCTCATGTTTTTCGATGCACTGAATGCATATTAGCTGTCAAAATTGATCCCACACGTTGTCCTTGAACACGAATCATTTAAAAAACTCAATAAAATGATATTAAATTGTGATATACTGCCTTGAAGGCTGATTTTTTTTTGAAAAGCCTATATCAGAGAAGTCTTTTTCTTACAATTGACGTGACCTAACAATTTCTGGAAGAATGGGTGAATATATTGATATCGCCAACCTTTTTAGCATTTTTCGCTTGAGCCTGTAAACATGGCACCTCCACGTGGTGACAATGGGCAACGGATCCATACTGGCTGAGTCCCTGGGTGAACAGCGTTCATGCCCTCATGGCAGGCACAAAAAGGAAATGTTTTACGATGCAGGGATTAGGAACCCCAGTATCAACGTCGGGTCAGGGTGGGAAAGCGAGCTCGCCGACGTCGTCACCATGCAACCGTCCCTCTTCATCAATGGCTAACTTGGTTTATGGAGAGTCTCATGCTACAAAAAAAAAAGACTTTGGGCTCTTCAAACGCGCACGACTGCTACATAAATGCAGATTTCATTTGTTATATTTACAGCAACGCTAAAAACATGGACAGCTTCAGAATGGAAATATTGTAGGCACGTGTCCTTATTGTGATCGCTGAAGAAGAAACTTAAAGAATGGAAGATCTCCTCGAAGTAACAGTGAAATATGAAAAAGTTTGAGACACAAGTTACCAAGTAAGCTTCACAAATGATGACCGTAAAACCAAATTTTAAATGTTAATTAGAATTTCCAGTCATTGCTAACAATGATTTCTGTGTTAAAATTTACCTTTTTGACGGAATGATAGAATCTGCGATGGAAGATAAGGGTTATATAAGGCCAGGTTAGGTTAGGTTAGGTGAGTTGAAATTAGGTCACGTCTATTGTAAAAATGAGACTCCGCTGATATAGGGTTTCCAAAAAAATCAGCCTTCAAGGCAGTATATCACAATTTTATATCATTTTATTAAGTTTTTTTCAGAGATTAGTGTTCAAGGACAACGTGTGGGATCAATTTTGACAGCTAATTCGCATTCAGTGCATCAAAAAACATAAGAATTGATATGCCTCATTCCCAGAAAAGGAAATACTAATTTTTTCGAGTTTTTCAAGGTTAGGGTGAAACGCTGATGCGTAGAGCAAATTCTGACATCGAACTCGGATTAAGTGCGTCAAAATCTATAGGAAAATATATGTCGCGTCCCCAGATCACAACACTTTTTTTTTGTCAAAATTCCAGCAACATCGCCCATTGACTGTCCGCCAGATGACGATTTTCCGTTAGGTCTTGAGTCTTGAGCCGAGCGCCTTTGAGTGTCACGGAAATTATGAGTGCCAATTTACCCTTTTCAGAAAAACGTGGCTCGAGCTCTGCAGTCTGGCTTCAAGAAACAATGTCGTATGATTTGTTCGACCATTCCAGTGACTTCGGCGTGAGGAATTAGAAAGTGAAAACTCTCGCCAATCTTTAAAATCTACTTAGGATTTTATAAATCTGAACATGCCGCCCATTTTGAAAGAATATCTTTCAACAATAGAAAGATCAAAATTAAAATTCGTAGAAAATCGAACAACGTTGAATACATACAGCTGAAGATTTGTTTGTTAACATTTAAAAAATCTAAAATCTAAAGTCTAATATTGAGAAAAGTCAAGTTAAAAGTACAGGACATGCGCCGATACTAAATCCTATAAAGAGCATCAAATATAAGTAAATGAAATATTCAATGGAAAAGGAAAGTACAATTATAAGAATAAACTAGGGAAAACATGTACATGGATGAATTAGCAGATAGAAGTAGAGTAATCATAGTTTATCAAGTATGTGCTCAATTTCTGAGGTCATAACCTGCATGCATTTGATTAAAAGATATTTACATGAGATTAAACAATGATTAGTTGTCAGACAATAGATGACTGACATGTCAGCGGTTTATTCAGGAGGAGTAATGAAATCTTGGTAGATTGGCAAGACGTATATTCTCAAAGTCGCTCGTTTTGTCGTGGAACCAGCTAGGTGGATTGTAAATACTCGGGTTACATTGTCTCGTCCTGGGTGTGCTTCTGTAATGCGGCCGAGTCGCCAATTCACTGGTGGCAGTTTGTTGTCACGAACGATTACCATGGCTCCTGGAATGAGAAGATTGGTCTTTGACTGAGACTATTTATTCCGCTGCTGGAGTTGACTGAGATATTCATTCCGCCAACGCTGCGAAAAATGCTGAAACATTAACTGCAAATATTCGTAGCGATTAAGGCGATTTTCGCAAGTATCTCGCAAATCTGGATGTGGTACCGTAGTCAATAAGTCTCCAGTTAGGAAGTGGCCAGGTATCAAAGGGTTCAGATCGTTCGGATCATTAGGATTTGGAGTCAAGAGACGCGAGTTCAGACAAGCCCTGATTTGCGCTAAGACCGTGTATGGTCCTGTGCTAAGAAATCGTTCACATTTCGTTGAAAATCGCGGTCCTGTAGTAGCCTGCTTGATGTGTTTAGTCGATTGCGCGCTCCGACAGAATTTGTACCGTTGTTGAAGTAAATATGTTGACATTTGCCGCAGCGAGTTGCAAAACAACGTAGAGAATTCAAAAATGCGTTCGTGCTCAAGTCTTTAGCAAGTTCAATATGTACAGCTTTGATCATAAAACACACGAAGATACACATGTAAACTTTGAGAGTAACTTTAGAGCGTGTAGTGCCCTTTATTTGAAACGGCCCAGCAAAGTCGACTCCGCAAGTATAAAATGCTCGTTTCGGAGTGACTCGTGCCTGTGGCAAATTTCCTATTATATACTCAGTACCTAAAAGACGAGTCCTGAAACACGTTACGCATTTTCGAAAGACATTTTTTATGGTATTTTTACAAGAAATATGCCGGTACTGATTTCTCAGAGAGGCCATCACCGTTTGGCATCCACCGTGCATTAATTTTAAATGTTCATCGGAAATGATAAGAATAGTTAGTGGATTGCTTGGTGACAAAATGATAGAATGTTTCTTCTCAAACAGTACAGGAACGTTAATCAAACGGTCGCCCACTCTCAGAAGCCCGTGCGCGTCTAAAAGTGGATTAGGAGAGTACAATCTGCCTTTGTTTGGAACTTGTTTTGACTCTCGAATATCATGAATTTCACGTGGGAAATCTTGAGTCTGAGCAAGCTCCAAAAGTCTCGACAATGCATGAGCTAGAAAGGGGGCTGAAGCAGTACCATAGGTGACTGTAGCGATTCGAAAATGCTGAACTGGTTTCGAAGCGTCCTTTCTCCAAAAAAATCTCTGTGAATGTTGTTGATTTTCAATAACCTCAATTTTCCGATACATTTGAGCAATATCAGCAGACAGTACAATAGAATAATGGCGGAATCGCACCGTGATCGATAAAAGATGATTTTGCACTACGGGACCGACTCGCTTATCCTCACTTTATGAAAGACCGAAAGAAGTTCTTGCAGATCCATCGAAGACAACGCGTAACTTGGTAGTGTGATGCTTTTTTTAAATACCTCATGGTGAGGTCAATTTTGAACGCGTCCATCGATATGCACTTCTTCCTCAGGAATTTCTACAATATGTTGTTTATTTTTATAATCGTTCATAAACTTAATGTACTTATCATTCAACTCAGGAAGTTTCTCCCTCTTGCGCTCCATCGCAAATAGCCGACTTTCTGCCATTTTCAGAGAGTCTCCAAGTTCATTGACCTCGTCCTTATAGGGAATTGTCACGATGAATCGTCCTGTAGGGTCACGCTTAGTCGTTGACAGAAGGTGCTGCTCACAGACGTTACGTGAATCCAGTTCCGGTTGATCCCTTTAGATTGCATAATGCTCGATTTCCCAGAATCGTTGGACGTCATTATGTGATTGCTGGCTAGTAATCAGATTACGTACAGCCTTTGATTCATATGAGGGGGATGAAAGTTCTATGAAACAGGCAAAGATCCATCTAAGTTATCTTTTTGTAATATTGGTTGATTTTCGCGGATTTGGATCTACCCGACACATAAAAGCTTCCAAAACGTACCCCCACCGATTAATAGATCGATAGGAAACATGTCAGCGAATCTTGGATCCGCCAATGTAATTCCATCAGGGATGTTGAAGTCGCTTCTACGCAATCGTACGTCCGGCATTTCGCCGGTAATGTCCATTGTAATGAGGCACGTAGTTTGTTGTGAAATCCCGGTAAACCGTGAATTAAATGTGACGTGAGCGCGGTGCTGTGGCTCCTGTTCGTGTTTGAAAACACAAGACGCCACAATGTCGAAAGTTACCATCGGAAGTTCTATTTTCTTATAAAATTCGCCTGTCGTAAGGTTTACTTGAGAATATGAGTCAAGCAAAACGCGGCATTCATGCAGCTTTCCTTCTCCATTCTTTCTCCGCACAAGTGCAGTGCCTAATATTACATGCTCATATTCTACACACATAGAATGAGCAACGAGAACAGTTTCAATCGGCTGATCGCTTTTATATGCTTAATTTTGATCAATTTCGTTACTCTGCTGATTATTCGTGTTTTTGGGTACACTGATTTCCAGATGTAGCAAAGTATTGTGCTTCCTTCTGCGTTTTGTACAAGGTCCCGCATTGCATTGGCGATTATGATGTTCGGTAGATAAAAAATTGTAGCAAATTCGTCAACGCCGAACTTCTTCAATTCGCGATGACACAGAAAGTGCCCACAGTCTCTCACAATTATAAAGTCCATGAGATTCGTGACAGAGCGGACACGCTTTTTTTGTCATTGCATGTGGAGTGAGTCTTTCTGACGATTTCGCATAACCACTTTTCGTTGATGCCTTTTTATTAGTACCGGCATTTGAAAATTTAGGCTTATCGATAGTGACTCTGTTTTCTCTCCTAACGATTTTAGTGCTAGTAAATAATTGTTAGAATTATCAATGAGCTGTCTCAGTGCTAGATATGAAGAATTCGCTAGACTTGGTAGCTCAAACAAAGCCTTGATGTGAAAGTGAACTAGCGATCTTGAATCTTCATGTCGATCCGTGAGGCTTTTCCACGTTAAGTCATAGTCAGCTTCTAAAATTCCAAGTCATTGAATAACGCGTGCCGCATCTCCTGTCAGCGCTGTACGCAAATAGTGAAACTTTTCGATCTTCGAAATTCGTGTGCGATCATGTACGATTGATTTAAGCGTATCGCGAAGATTGACCCAGTCATTGAACGAATCATCAAATTGTGTTATTATAATCTTTTGAAGATTGGGTGCAAGAGAGTTTGCTGATAGAAGTTGGGAGAGTTGGAAAGGAAGTATGACAGAGGACTGAGACTGCGCTGAGGAGTTTTACGCGCCAGAAATAAAAGAGTGTCTAATATCTGGTACCGACGTCGTTCGATTTTCCTCAAGAATGGCTCGAGCTTTCGAAAGAGAAATAAAATAGTCTGTTTCGAAATCATCATGCTGTTTTGATTGCTTCCTTAACATTCGTCCGTTCTCAACGATTAAAATCTTAATCTGAATTCGTACTGAATTGAATTCCGTAAAGAGAAGATCAAACTTTTCTCATTTTTCTGCTAGCGTGGTCATGCCCTGAGACTTATATTTAATTTTCTCGAAGAAATTCTTGAATCGAGTTAATTTGGCTTCAATCCGAGTTTGCGACGCCTTCAACGCATCTAGTTCTGGATTAGTCATTTTTACAGTCAGTAACACAAGTTGAAATACCAGGGAAAAATGAAAGACAAAAGAAAAGAGATATTTGGAGATTCACCGATCGAAGAAATGTCGTTCAGCTACTCCGTAGTTTTCCTTGCCTTTGAAGTCAATCTCTGGTGTAGGGAATTTCTCCGTACAGGTTTCTCCGGGCCGATGAATGTGTCCAGTCGTCAGTTGTTGAGTCCTGTAGAATACTGATATCCCTTGGTGCAACCACGTTCTGTAGAAAGAGTTGGAGTAATGTCGAACTGATCACAAGAGGTTCAGGAAAATAGTTCACAAGTTAAGTAGCATTGTCCAAGTTGCTTTTGTATCAACAATTCGCAACCGGTAAATTATTATGAGGAGTCTGTTAAAAGTATGTTATCTAGATTCTCATTTGTAACACCAAATTCACAGTCACAAGTTGAAGTCACAAATACACAGGTCACAAGTCCAATTCACACTTTCACAGTACACAAGCTTACAGTTCACAAGTTTAAGTTCACAATTAGAGGTTTCTAAGTTTATGAATAATCACTGCTATCGCACTGAATCTATCACGGAGAAAGTATATTTTACACGCTCAATTACTGTAAAATATCCGGAAGCAAAGGACCAATGATTGCTCACACAAAAAATTAACACGTGCATGTATTGAAGTGCATTGAAATAGTTATAAAAAGAAAATTATTGTTCATTATTAAGGCTTAATTGTTTTGGAAATTATTTACATGTAGTACAGATATGTTAATATCAATATGTGAATTGAATTATTCGCGGTATAATTATAGAAAGGATTAAGGTGACAAAGTCGATTTGCTATGCGTGCATCGTCTTGCACCTCTGACGCGACCGAACACGAATGACAAGGGAGCAGTCTCGAGCCGTGCATTTGAGCTTTTTTCGACGTTGCCAATAAGGGAAATTCGTTGGCGAATGTACAATTATCAGAATTTTGGCAACATCGCCTTTTGGCTTTCCGCCAGATGACGATTTGCCTTTAGGTTTCGGCTCGTGCCGAGCGCCTTTGAATGTCGCATCAGAGGTGCGAGACGATGCACGCATAGCAATTTGGCTTTTTCACCTTAAACCTTTCTATAATTATACCGCGAGTTATTCAATTCATATATTTATATTCACATATCTGTATCACATTTAAATAATTCTTCAATAAATTAAAGTTCAAATTTCCCATTAGGTCCAGGCTCGGGCCGAGCGTCTCTGAATATCGCGTCAGAGGTGCAAGACGGTGCACGCATAGCAATTCGGCTTTGTCACCTCAAACTTTTCTATAATTATACCGAGATTAATTCAATTCACATATTCATATCCACATATCTATATCACATTCAAATAATTTTCAAAGCTTTTAAGCTCCAAATTTGCCGTAAGGTCCAGGCTCGAACCGAGCGCCTCTGAATATCTCGTCAGAGGTGCGAGACGATGCACGCATAGCAATTCGGCTTTGTCACCTTAAACCTTTCTATAATTATACCACGATTAATTCAATTCACATATTCATATCCACATATCTATATCACATTTGAATAATCTTCGAATAAATTAGGCTTTGAATTTTTCGTAAGGTCCAGGCTCCAGCCGAGCGCCACTGAATATCGCGTCAGAGGTACAAAACGATGCACGCAAAGCAATTCGGCCTTGTCACCTTAAACCTTTCTATAATTATACCGCGATTAATTCGATTCACATATTCATATTCACATATCTATATCACATTTGAATAATTTTTGAATGAATTAAGCTTTAAATTTTCCGTAAGTTCGGGGCTCGAGCCGAGCGCCTTCGAATATTTCGAAAATTATTAAAGCCAATTCACCCTTTTCAGAAAAAGGTGCCTCGAGCTCTGCAATCTGGCTTACAAGAACAACGTCATACAATTCGTTTGACCATTCCAGAGACCTCAGCGTGAGAAATTAGGAAATGAAAATCCTTGACAATCTTTCGAATCTGTTTAGTATTATAAAATCTGAACAAGCAGATAAAATACTACAGATAAGACATTCATCGTGAATTGTGTTGTGAATAGGAGAAACGCCTACTACACGTAAAGAATATTAAAAAACACTGTAAAATATCGGGGAATCTCTGGTTCGTACGAGATTAAATACTACAAATAAAATACTCATCGTGAATTGTGTTGCGAATGGGAGAAATTTTTTACACACGTAAAGAATATTCAACGACTCTAAAAAATGTTTAGAAATTTTCGTTTTGTAGCAGATGAAATACTACAAATAGAATATTCAGGGTGAATTAAATTGTCAATAGAAGAAATGCTCACTACGCATGAAGAGTATTTGAAAACACTAAAAGACATTGAAAAAAAGTCTGCCTGCTTCGGGCAGATTCTCATTATAATATTCGCCTAAGAATTTCTGCGCTCGCCGTATAATATATACAAATGAATAGTTGAGAAGACGATTAAAGAATGATCTTAATGATTTACGATTTGTCTTATAGAGAAATGTCTAACGTCAATTTTATTTGACTATTCAAAAACATAGATTCTACTCTTCTGACTTTTTTTCTTATCTTGCGTCACTTGGCTCAAAAATTAAAATTAAAATATTCCAATACCATTTTCTTTACTTAAAAAACAAACTATGCCTCCTACCAAAAAATGTTTAGGAGAAAGCTTATGGGTCTTCGTAAGAACAACAATTTTGATATCGCAACTTTTTCTCGTATCTCGCGTTATTTGGCTCAAAATTTGAATTTTCGATTTTTTTTTTAATTGAAAAATTTGTTATGACAGTTTTGTAGGGCTTCCAAAAAGCAACATTTTTCTACTCACGACCTTTTTCCACATCGTGCATTGTTTGGTTCAAAAATTTCATTTTCTTTCCTTTTTTTTGAATTTTGAAAATGCTCTAACTTTTTTAATTTTCATCCATAATGGCTGGCTAACATACTTGACCTTCGGTTTTCGGCACTTGAAGAGTGTACCAAAAACCAATCCAATAGATTTATTTATTCGAAAATTATCGTGCTCACAGTCAGACATACAGACAAACACATTCGTAAAAACCTGTTTTTCGGGTTCAAGGGGTCTCAAA
>JAUMHM010116076.1:0-20670 GCA_032362435.1 Melikaiella ostensackeni | reverse complement strand
CGAGGCGAAGAGGGATAGTAAATTATATGAAGATACCTGACTAGAACAACGCGCGCGTAGCGCGCGGTTGTTCTAGTCATTGTAGTAAAATGTCAAATAATTCAAACATGAAACAGAACAGTATTCCTTATCACCTGAATTCAGCATAATATGTACTTCATGGGCCAATATCATCAATATATCAGTATGTCAATGGCTCATCGGAAAGTCGAGAAGAATAAAAAAATTGAACTTGCGACTTTTTTCAGTTATCAATTGATATTGAAATTAATCTTTTGATTATCTTCTTCTTCGCATTTTTGTATGTGACTCTCATCAGAGCCTACCCTGCTTTCTATTTTTCCGAATTACTATTTGAATTTATTTTAATTTTTTAAAATTAATATTTGCATTAACTTTCATAATTTCGGATTACCATTGGGCATAATTTCATTGAGCACCACAAATGGTAATTTGACAATAGGTGGATTTTAGACCAAAGTGAAAGAAAATTACCCTTTGCCTCATCAATTTTTTATTTCATAGGATTTCCAGTTATTTAAAGGGAGTTCGAACGATTTCAATACATTTTGCGGAAAATTAAAGAATTTCAATTGTGCCCGAGGATTTCAAGGAAAAGCTTTTTCTATTATTTTTTTTTTTAATTATAAATGGCTTTTTTCAACTTTTCTTCAGGCTGAACCCGGTGGTTCATCATCAGTCACGGACTAACTCAAGTGCCTGATGAGTTATAGATGTTGTAAATTTATTACGATGTTTGAAATTTCTTGGGACGATATTGTAATAGTCTGGAGTACGTCGTTTACCGCTGTCGTCCTTAAGTGGCGACCGAGAGCGTTGGAGGTTGCATTATTCGCCTCTGGATGCTTTTTTAGTGCTACCATATATTGATCCATAGGGTTTCAGTTGCCTACTTTCTGATAGTCTAGGAAGTTTCTTACTATGCGACAGGTGTTTAATAAAACCGTTTCTTGAGACGCTGCCAGTACTCTACTGACTCTTAGATGTTCTAAATGTTCAGTGCATTTTGCATGACATTGTCTGTAGCCGAAATCACAACAGGATGAAGACATGCATGTTTTAAATTCTTCCATATTGTCTTTACTTCATTCTGCCCTGATATTCAAGGCTTCTCCTGAGAACAAGATTAAGCGTGTGTAATATCGAGATCTGCTTCATAGATGGTGTTGTAAGGCACAACATCTTGCTGTCAACAGCTTTTTGTTGAAATAGTTTCGCAACTGTGTAACTTAAGATACTATATACACAGTTGTTTGACATCTACAACGCCCCTACCGACTATGTGTCGTGATAGAACTGCCCTTTTAATCGTCGAATTGCTGTAGTGCCTTAGCTGCTTGGTCATTTCAACGCGAATGGTTCTATTTATCCTTTCAAGCCCGGTGTTCGACCATTTGATGAGCCCAAAAGAGTACGTGGGGACAGGGATGGCATAGGTGTTGAAAGCTGTGATTTAATTGGCCGAATTGAGAGAACTCTTCAGAACCAATCTGAGTCTTGTGGTAGAGGCAGTCGTTAGGCTTTTTTTAACTATCGTATGCTGAATATCCTTAGACTCAAGAATACCCAGATTTGTATGACACACTCTCTGCCATTGCCTCAATATTATGCTCCTCATTCTCGTTCTCTAATTTTGCGGTCTCCTTAAAAGATACCCGTCGTAATGCGAATTTTCTAGTTGTCTTTGGTTGCCCATGTTCAAAATACTTGATTCTTGATCCTTAAATCAGCATCGCACGACCTACAAAGTCGAGGATGCGTGGGCAGATATTGTTAACTTTTGAAACTTCATGCAAATAGTCATGTAGTACCGAAGGGAACGCTTGCTTGTAGTGAATGTGAGCCATGTGCAAGTTTCTTAGATGTTTCCTAGCTTGCGTCATAGCGACAACACCAAGGGTGACTAGATCTTTACTGTCATGCTAGTTTCTGCAGCATGCTGTTTGTTTTTCTCTCAGAATGTTATTCTTGTCGCAATGAGAGTGGACCTTATCTGCACTCACAGCTGTAAGGCACTTATAAATCGTTGGGAGGCAGACTATTGGTCGAAATTCACATAGATTTTAAGCGTCTGGTTTTTTGGGCAACATACACGTGGTATCTTCAAGCATAAATCTTGGCATCAAATCTGGATGTTCGATAATATTTTGAAAACACGTTGCCAACGCAGGATTTTTTCCTTTCCCTCTCTTCCTCTAGTTGGAGTCACACGTTTCGATTTTTCTGCCTTCTTGTACTACTCGTATTGCCAATGTCTCGATGTTCCGAGAGTGGATGATTTTAATAACGTGGTGTATTAGCTTTCTTGTTCTATTTCCCTTCTTATTTTGAGTCGATCGTCCCAATTTGCTCCTTACTTTGCTGAAATCCACATTTGCGCAATACACAAGAGTTTGCACATGTTCCCCAGTCAGTTCTGCGTTTAAATGCATAGGCAAAGCCGTGTTGTTTAGGTGCCCTATCAGTGTGTGCAGGTCCTTCGTAACGACCAACTTTGGCAGGCAATGCCTTTGTGTTGGTTCTACATCTCTGAACTCCAGTAAATCTCGACCAAAACTCCTTTGAAGTTGCTGTAGTTTTTCTGGGATTTCGGAACGTTGATGTTCGGATGTGATTCCAGTGGATGTGGTACTTGATCTTTATAATCTCTAGCACCTATGTCTTCAGCTTGTTAAGGTGTTTATCTGAAAATCGTGAACGCAAGCTAAAACATCTCCAGTAGGTCCAGTGGACGTTTCACTGTGTGCCGCTTGTCGCAAATGTTCTTGCTAGCCAGATTGTTGATCGATGAGATCTGCCTGACCATGACGCAGCTCACCTTCACCACCGTCATCGAGAAGCCATCATCGTTTCAATACATTTTCAACTCTCCTCTTAGTCCCATTCCTCTTCGTTCTCCACCTGTCCGGTATAGGAATCCCCATCAATAAAAATGCTACCGCCAAAGTCAAGTGCCTGATGAGTCAAAGACGTTATGAATTTAATGCGATGTTTGAAATTTTATGCGGCGATTTAGTAGTCACGGAATTAGGTATATTTAGCAGTCTGGAGTTCTTCGATTACCGCTGTTGTCATTACGCAGCGACCGAGAGCGTTAACGGTGAAATTATATTTGTTAATGTTTTTATTATTATGATTTGTTTTTCCGTCTGCTATAAAGGGGTCATAAAAGACTTACAGGAACAGCTTTTCCGTATAAAATAAACACTCCAAAGGATGCAAGCGATGTCAACACATAAATTTTCCTTCATCTTCAAAAATTTCAATACGCTAATTTATTTAGTTTAAGGATCAGAAGGCGGAGAATAAATACACAATACAAATTTATAGAAAAACCACGCAAGATATAATAAAATGTTTGACGGCAAAATTTTCCATCTGAAACCGAATTCACGTCAATTAATTCAACCTTGCTTTTATCGTAAGTTGATTTATAACTAATCCATTCAGATTATTCTGTTTTTCAAAATAGAAAAAGGTAATGATTCAAACAATCACACATTTCTGAAAATTGCTGGTTAGAGACATATTTATAACAAATCGACTCATACTTGCGATTTATCAAATCCTTCAAAAGTTAGCATAGCTAACTTTAAAAAGCTTTAAAAGGACTACGTGATTGGGCCTAGCATAGATCGAAAGATTCTTCCAGCCCTAAATGAGCACTTAACTTTGGTATAAAATAGGACTCATTAAAGCACTGGTTTCGGAATTATAGGTGTTGGACTGCCAACTTCGCATATGAAACCAGAGTGCGCATTTTTTTTTAACTAGAAGGACTGTGTTATTGGGCCTAGATAAATCGAGGGCCCTAAATGAGTATGACATCGTAGAGTATTTCTTAGTGGAAAAATTAGATATCTGTGATTAAAATCTGAAGATTCCAATAACCTAAACTTGAAAAAAACTGCATTAAAACTATCTCGATTAAAACCTATTAGTCAAGGACAAAATCCATTTTCTACTTTCAATTAAAAATAGAAAAAATCGAAAACATGTGAAAAACTACAAGAGCTGAGTTTATTCTTTTTGATAAGATTCTGTCTTCGCAGTGAAAACTTTTTACAGCGGGTTTTCCGTAAGCGTGTTTGTATTGTTATGTGCATGATTTCTGCTTTTCCGTATCGACATTTCTCACAATTTTATGGCTTTTTTACGCTGAATTGGAAATACAAGTATGTCACTTCTGAATCGAGATTGAAATAAACTAAGAAGCAATCCAATTAAATGAAATTGTACTTGAATCATGAAAATTTTACTTTGACTATGGATGAATTCCAGACCATCTTCGAAAATAAATTTTGAACCTTCGCATTAGGTTGACAATGAAAAACCTTAATATTTTGTTTGATTTCGGGCCAACCCTTGAAATTTTGACTTTTAGCAAATAAATTAAAGCATGTTTTTTTACTATTTAAAATAAAAAATTCTAGCCTATTCCTCAAGACATTTTTTAGCAATGTGCTATTGAAAATTTTCTTTCCAATTTAAAATTTCATTAGGGTAAAGTCTAATTAATTAACGAGCCTTCGGTTTAGATGAAAAATTATATCGTTGAACATTTTATTGTATCTCGTGTCGTTTTTACAGAAATTTTATTTTCTTATTTTCAATGTTATTGATCCCGATTGAAACGAAAACTGTGCGTTATATTCAACGATGATTTGAAGAATATTGGTAGATCTTTTTAAGATAAATAATTTTGTTTCGTAGCTTTTTTCGAATTTTGCATAGCTTGACCGGAAAATAATAACTTTTATTTTAAATAAAATTTTTCACGATTAAAACAAAAATTATGCATCCCATAAAAAATAGTGAGCAGAAAATTTGTAGGTCTTCTTGAGATGAACAATTATTTGTCCTAACATTATTTTTGTATCTCGTATAGTTTTGCTAGAAAGCGAATTTTTCAATAACATATTAAACGATCACCTTATGGTTCTTTTCAACCTTCAATGAGCGCTCAATTTCTGTATGAAACTAAGATTGATTGCAGAACTACGAACTGATTAAAAAAACAGCTCTTAAGTTACAGGTATAGCCGTACTAGATGCATCTGAAGTCAGCGCGCAAGCCATTTTTTATAAAAAATTGCAGAGTCCGAAATTCGGCGGTTAGGGTTCTTTTTTGCCCCTAATGAGCTCTTATTTTTGTATGAAACCGGGAATGATTGCAGCACTAAAAGGTCTGAGTGATTAGGCTTAGCATAAATCGGAAGCTCCAAATGAGTATGAAGTAGAGCATTTCTTAGCAGTAAAAATGAGCTATTTCTAATTGAAATCTTAAGATTCCAATGATCTAAATTTGGAAAAACCTGCACTAAAACCATTCAAATTAAAACATACGTATTAGTCAAGGACAAAATCCAACCAAGTTTATCTTTTTTGATAAGATTTTGTCCTCGCAGTGAAAGCTTTTTACAGCCGGCTTTGCATATGCGTATTTGTATTTTTATGTTTACAATTTTAGTTTTTCCGTATCAACATTTCTCACAATTTTATGAATTTTTGGGGCTGAAATGTAAATACAAGTATGTCACATCAAATCGTGATTAAAATAAACTAAGAAGCAATCTAATTAAATAAAATTGTACTTTAATCACAAAAATGGTAATTTGACAATGGATGGATTCAGACAATAACCAAGAATGAAATTTAAACCTCCGCATTAGGGTGACAATGAGAAACCTAAATACTTTGTTTGAACTCGGGCCACCCCTTCAAATTTCTACTCTTAGCAAATAAATATAAACATGTTTTTTGTTTTTTTTTTTAAACAAAAAAAAATTCAAAAGGCTTACACCCTGAGATTATACCTGAGATTATATACGAATTTTACCTTTTTTAATAAACTTATTGTTAGAACTTGCTCAAAGCTTAAGAAAAAAATAATTGGCTTTTAAAGCATGTACAATCAATTTTTTCTGAAAAAAGAAAATTTATGTGATACACTTGTTTCATAAGCTGCAATTCTGCGTGACGAGATTGTTTGAATGTAATACAATTTACGATTCGGTCCACTCTTAAGTTGTAAAGCTGATTAATTTTCAGTTTTAAATGCTTCGTAGTGAAATTATTTAAATTGGCATGCATGAGATCACAATTTTCTCCATTGTTACATCTACCAAGTCTTCGAAATTGTACAATTTTAAGCATTCCTCATTTAAAAGTTGTTCATAGGAATTAATATAGGAAATTCATTGCAGAAAACTCAGTATAGAAATGAATAATATTATATATTGAGAGAAGTATCGCAGAAAGTACGCAAACTGTAAATAAGTAAATTATTTTAAATCATTCATATGAAAGTATATACAAATTGTGATACTCATGGGAATTTGTACTATTTCATTTCCTGGTAAACATATATTTCCCAAAGGCTTCAGTTTTTGAAGAGAAGAGGTTTTCATAAATTTACGCGACAAATTTTTTAATTCCCTTCAGGAAAGTGAAACCCAGCATCTTGAGGGAGTCATATTACACCTCAAGTATCTTGGACGAAACAGTCTAACGAAAATCGTTGCCGAGGAAACTTTGGAAAATTTATGGTAATTTATGGAAACTTTCGAAAATGTACGATAATTCCGGAACTTTCAAGAATTTTTGAAATGTGCGAAATCTTGCGAAAATATATGGAAGGTTCTAGAAACTTTTGGAAATTTATACAGAGTTTTGACAAAACTTATGAAAAGTTTACCAAATTGTGGAAGGCTTTGAAGACTTATGAGAATTCTAAACCTGACCTTTTGAAAGGAGAATTTAGGGAAGCTAATGAGCTCGTTAAGTTTTTGTTCACCGTTGAGTATTCTTGTCACATTTGCATTGAATGGTATTTTTCCATCATCGAGACCAAACGGCAGAAGACTGGTGCCCTCCTGAGTATAAAACATAAACCGATCATAACTCTTTTAGTTCTGGCTTGGTTTTCATACTTTCCTTTGCATGACCGAAGTTTGGTGGGACTGACGTTATGAATGGACACTCCACCTTATAACGATTTAGCTGCTTAATTTGGACATGATTTTATACTTATGGAATGAATTTCTTGCATCAAGTTGTAGTTGGGTGTATACTTCTAACAATAAATAATACGAATAATAATGTAGCCTCGGATAGGATTGACACTTCTTCTGACGAAAGGCATGTTCTCGGAAAAGTTTCAGGCGATGAATGGAGATTAGGTGTTTGAAATGCTAAAGGTGTAAATGATCTTAAGGAAGAGGAATTACGACATACAATGCGCTTGAAGAAGCTAGATATTTTCTGTGTACCGAAAACAAAGAAGCAGGAATGTCAAGTAAGAAACATAGAGAACGGACTCGAACTTTGATCAGGAGTAGATAACAAACCACATTGTACCCGAGGAGGCGGTCTGATTATGAATGAGAGAGGAGAACAGCATGTCAAAATGAAAGAAGGTGTATCACCTAGATTACTATGGGTTAGAATGAAGGTGGGCATATGAAGACTATTTATCATATCGTGCTACGCTCCAGTTGATGGTAACAGGAGAGATATAAAAGATACCTTCTGGGACCCTTTCAATGATATACTAGGGACTTGCGATCCTGGGGAAAGAATAATTCTACTTAGAGATATGAATGGCTGGGTTGGCCTGCAACGCGATGGTACCGACAGGGTACTGGGCCATTTCGGAGACCCGAAAACGAACGGTAACGGGGATAAATTGATTAGCTTACGCTTAGGAAAAGGCTTGTTTATTACGAACACTTGGTTTATACATGAAAAGATCCACATGTATACTTGCTGCAGGGGCGAAAGTCACTGTATGATTAACTTTGTTGTAACGGATGAGAGACTTAGAGGGCTTGTAAGGGATACATGGGTTATGAGAGTCTCTGAGTGTGGAACAGATCACTACCTGTTAGTTACAAAAATGAGTCTACGTCAAGGGTGGACGAGGAGAAGAACTAATAATAAGCCGAAGCAAACGCGAGTTAGAATAGAGAATTCGCAGAAACCAGAAGAACAATTGGTATATCGTGAAAAGCTGAATAAATACTTAGAATATGCCCCCAGTAGTATATATGTGGTAATTGTTGGAAGCTGCTCGTGGGAATACGTATGACAGCACTGAATCCAGTTGTGAATGCGGTTCAAAATAGTCGAAAGCGCAGGGCACCCGACAATGGGTCGACAAACAGTGCAGATCGCCGTGGAGTTCGGGGTGCTGCAAATAATTTTGGCGGATACACGATTGCGAATCGGCGAGACGATCGACGTCTTGGGTGGGCGGATCGACTCAGAAATGACTTGCTGGATTGCTACGATGCCAGCATTATCCCTAATTGCAGATGTTACATTGCGCGTCTGCACACTTTGTTGTGCCAGAAACACCAAGAGCTTTCGCACATTTCGCAACAGGCGCCGACAGCCTCTGGCGAAAAGAATGTATACGCAAAACGCTACCTCAACCGCTGCAAGAACAAGTCGCAGACGAAGAAGTGGGAGCGACATTAAGATCAACCGCGGATCTCTCGGTAGAGTCCGCCTCTTGGACAAACGCTTGTTCAGTTTATGGTGCAGCGAGAGCTTTGGCCGATTGCAATCGAAGGGTAATGCCAACGGTAGATGAAAAGATGAAAAAGCGCTTGCATCAACTGATCAAGAAGATTAGCTGGGGCGGACAGAACGCGTCCCGTATTCAGTGTATGATTGACTTCATAAATCCTGATAAGCCTTCAACGGTAAGAGTCCAAAAGTTCGCATATGAACTGAGTATCCACCATCATTCATTGAACAAGCCAGAGTTACTGACGTTAACTTAAGTTAAGTTAAGTTAAGTTGCTGTTATCTGACGTGAGAAGGAGAATACAGTAGAAGGAGAAAAGGTCAGGGAGGAGCAACAACCATTGACCCATCGTTGACCCATCGAAGAACTTCTTCGCTGTCGGGCCACATGTTAGATGGAGAAAAAGCATAGCAGGCTGTCGGGAATACCTGCTAATCGATAGAAGCGTCTGCAAGGACGCTTTGGTCTACAATCGCGATCTATCGATGGCCTGAATTGATGACCGGAAAGCTTTCGATTCAACCTGGAGACCTTACCTTGTGCCTTCCTTCCAGGCACGTGGAGAGACACTAAATTTCAGACATGCGTTCACTAAGCGAATGTATTGTTTCCCAATTAACGGTCATATCAATTTTAAAACTTTAACGTCTATTAGGTCAGCACCTGGTGACTCAGCGTTGGGCAGACGTTTGAGACTCCTTACAGCCTCCTCAAGTGTAAACACGGGTTCATCAGCTTCAGGTGCCTGCTCGTTCTCACCTGGCCCACCAAACGTCCTCAGTCGTATGTTGAGCTTCGTCTGATACGAAAAGTTTCAATAAACCTTTCTGCTGCTTCCTGCCTACTAATTGTCATTGTGCCATCTTCATGTTTGATTCAGCTTGAAACCCTGCACTTTGAACTTTTCTGTTTGTATTTTATACACTGTACCTCACGTATTCTTATTACCCTCTTGTTCAACAAAATCTTTTTAATTGCGGAAAGGAGATTGCTCACACGCATCTTTAATCTTTAGATAGTTTCCATGCAAGGTGTTCTGTACTCTCCTTGTCAGTAACTTTGATGCTTCTAAGAATAGTGTGAACTGACTCGTTTAGGAATCCGTCCAACATTTGCCTGTTAACTCTCGTTGATAAGAGTCTCTTCGGTTGAGGCTTTTCGGACGGGTCGATCTTAGCAGCATTCCTAATTTTGATTCTAGTACCTATGACGTTATGGTCATTGGTCGGTACACCAGGTGAAACGTTCCCTGAGTTCATATAAGGTAGTAGGTTTCCGGTTGCCACAATAATATCAATATGACTTTGTCCGCGTGCCGAAAAACATTTCGGGGTCGAGCTGCTATTGATTTATATGAATGACTACGTATCATCAAGACACACGGTTTCGCTGGCCTGTCGTTGTGACCTTTGACCACCCATCTCATGGTCATGAGACGTGGCCGTCAGTGTCATTTACTGTGGTTCTACTGGAAACCTGTAGTGGTGAAACCTACTGCAGAAGGTGGTGGGAGGAATTCATGCTGCCTGAAAAGGAAAAGAAAAGCCCAGATCACCAGAAGTATATGGCGATTATACGAGATTGTATAAAAAATAAACGTGAGAGACGAATTCAACATCTAAACCGAAACAAAACAGGAATCGTCTTTGAGGTCGGAGAGCGTGTATTGACGAGGGAATGTAATGTGTCTAACGCCACTGCAGACACAGTCGCAAAATTTCTGGCACTCTATGAAGGTCCTTACATAGTAAGAGAGAGAGAGAGTAGCCAGAAATGAATACGTCCTTTAGCATCCAACTACACAGAAGGAGAGAGGGCACTACCACGCTAAGGACCTCAAGCGATACATCCAACGGGAAGAGGAGGGAGACGGAAAAGCGCAAGGACGAAGAGCAGACCACAACGACGTTGTCAACCTGGAGGAAGAGCAAGGATGGCACAAGCACGGTTCATCAATGGCAAGAGGAAGCGGGCAGTAAGAACGAAGCCTCATATGGACGTTCATGGCATCCACCCATTTTAAGAAAGAGCCCTAGTATTTCACGTTGGCACAAGTACCAGTGAAACGGAGGAGGCCAGAACATCTGGTGAGAGGGCAAATGGGACAGAGATACCACAGGGAGAAAAGGAGCTTATGGTGAGAGCATCGAGCCACCTACGAGTCGTGGAAGAAGAGGTCCAAGCAAAGGCGGAAGGAAAACTCTGGAACCAGAATGGAGGAGGGAAAGAAGAAATGGCACCCGTAAATACACATAAAAAGACGAGGAACCACTCCAGAAACTTTCACTGAACAACCTGCAGAAATGTCCGAGAAATAGTAAGCAGGATATCCTATATGAGTAGATTGCATCAGGACTGGAGAGGCTGGTAGACAGAAAAAGGAAGCTCTGTTCCCAGACTTTCGGGTGCGGAGATCAAAAGGATTGCACTGGAGGCCAAGAAGAGACGAAACAATACCATCGCAACACGGGTGCCGTGAAGTGGGAAGCCCGAGGGAGAAATCGACCCCCATGTATTCCGAGCCTGGCCTCCAACACAGGCATGGCCCATTACGCCCACCTGAAACCGAATAGAGCAGGATTATCGGACTCATCCTAACAGCAACAACCAACTTGATTACCTTCATTCGAAGTTCTAACGATGGGAATCTTGTAACACCCACGTTAGAATTTCAAATGAGTTGCAATTGTGACATGTGTGTCACATAAATCCCCTGTGTAGCGATGACCAGCAAAACTAAAACGCTTTTGGTCAGGAAAGTGCAGGCCTTCAGGGGCGAAAACCAAGTACAACGTGGGGAAGTTCCACCCACCACCGGTGAAACTAGAGTAGGTGCTCGCGTAGAGGAGCATAAAAAGGCTCGACGCGAGAGGATTGAGAGAGTCGTCGGCGGCTGGATCACCGCGTAGCACCCAGAGCAAGCAACTTTGTCCAGGGTGAAGCCTCTGCCTTCACTCCTAGGCATAAACGTTCGCTCACTAGGAGTATGCAGCTCTGTCAAGGGTGGAGCCTCTGCTTCATCTCTGGGCACAACCGATCACTCACTAAGAGTCTCAAGGATTAGGAGTTGAAGTCCAGAAGCTCCTGTCATTCTAACACCCTGAGTTCTTAGCAGTGAAGCAAATCCTTCAATCAGGAAATCGAAGTCAGCTCCACTTCCTGGTGGAAGAAAGACCATCACCATTTCCTGCGCGATCAAGGACATGTACCTCAAGACTTAACGATTGAATGAAGAGACATTTTTATCCTGCTCTCCACTTTCCCAATCCTAAGGCATAATAAGAAGGTGAAGCGAATATTTCCGAGGTACGAAAGTTCTCAAATGAAAATCAGAACAGAGCAAATTTCTTCTCACTGCACCATTGATGCAAAGAATGCTATAAAGCTCACGTAGTCTTAAGGGTACCTTTTCCTGGGGTTTATTTGAGAACGTTCGTTCTGCACGCTCCTATAAATTATTAATCAATAAATTGATGAATCTCGCGAATTGAAACACCTTTATTCAGAACAGACTTAAAGCCTACGGACTATCTTTTTCGTTATGAGTTGTATTTCAAATATCTTGATTAATCCTATCGCCAGAACAACTATTCCATTGGGAGTATTCCTCGTCGGTAAGCCTCCTTTGGGTAGTTGAGCTATTCGCTCCTTCAGGCGAGAGGCCTGCGTGATAAATATATGTGGTAATCCAATCAAATTATTGAACAAATGAATTGTAAGCTAGATTGATAGTATAGGCAGTTAGCGAGGCGTCACTATGCATTTATATGGACAATTTATGTATCATTTGCTTACGTGTGACTTGACAATAAAAAGCGAATCTGTAAAAAGAGAATCGAAGTTTCTTTTCGGTCATTTGTGCCAATTCACGATCTCAGAATAAATCTTGAAGGAAAATAAATGTATTTACAGAGATAAATCTAAAAAAAAGATATATTTTGAATAAAAATTAATAAATCGAACATTTCAAATAGCACCCAACGACGTATGGAGACAACGTAGAACAAGAAATTCGGATAATGCTTGACCTAGGGGTGACACAAAGATCAAATAGCCCTTGCATAAGCCCCATAGTGCCCGTTATGAAAAAAGATGGGTCAATGAGACTCTGCTTGGATACCAGGAAACCAAATTAGATCCTGGTGAAAGACTCGGACTTCCCGGAGCCCGCCGAGGTGCTATTCCAGAGATGCAAAGTCACCAAAATTATGTCAACCCTGTATTTTACCATGAACTTCTGGCAGATGCCTCTACACCAGGACTCTCAGCAATACACAGCCTTTCAACACTGAGGACGCACATACGAGCTCAATGTAGTATCATTCGGACTTAAGACGAGCATAGCAGCCTTGATACGCGGTCTGGATTGCGCACTCAAAGGAATGGAAGAGATCATCATATCATATCTTTTGTCGACGACACGTTAGTGATATCAGAGCCAGACGAGCAACACTTGCAGCACCTCCAACAAATTCTGCAGATACTTCAAAATCACAATCTCACGTTAAACCTGACAAAGTCACGTATCTTTCAACAAAGAACCAAGATTCGTGGTCTCATCATCATCACTAGATGCATTAAACTAGACCCGGAGGAGATCCGCGCCATTAAAGAGTTTCCAGCACCGAAAAATATCAAACAGTTAAGGGAATTTCTCGGGCTGGTCAATTTCTACTCAAAATTTAGTAACCAACACGCGGTAAAAACAGTCCCCCTTCTCAAGCTAATGAAAAAGGGTACGAGATGGCAGTGGGACGAGAAGAAGCAGAAAAGTTTCAAGAAGATGAAAAATCTATTCTGCGAGACCATGGCAGCTATCACGCCTTCGAGACTACCATAAGGAAGACCCAAAACTCAGTGGAATCATAAATCAGTTCAAGGACCGAAGAGGCAGTGCTGAGAAAAGATTCAAGCTACACAAAGGGATCCTTCATCACAAGGGCAATGGGAAGAGTCATGTTTTCATTCCATTAAAACTAATGGCCACCCTCATTGAAGAGCACCACCTGACTTATGGTCACGAGGGGCCTCACCGGACTCTGTGCATACTGAAAGAGAAATTTCACCATCCTAAGCTGGCCAGAAAGACTCGACAAATCCTCAGCACCTGTGATTCCTGCCAAAGGAATAAGGTCTCAGCAATGACCTCCCAAGCATTACAAAACCCGGTTCTGCCGACGTAACAACTGAGTATCGTCTCATCCGATTTTTGCGGTCCTCTCACTACTACCACCTATGGCCACGAATACATATTGGTTATTGTAAACACCTTCTCGAAATACACGAAACAATACTCCATGAGGAAGGCCGCTAGTCAAGCGGCAATAAAAAGCCTAGATAGATTCATTGACACGGTGGGAAAGCCGGAGTGTATGCTATCAGACCGCGGCACTCAGTTTACCAGTGCCGAATGGGGAGCAGCAATAGCAGAGAGAGGAATAAAAAGGACACTGACATCGTATCGACACTCACAGGCCAACATGGTCGAACGAGTAAACAGAGAGCCAGCTAGACTCTTTAGAATGCCCTTGAAGCGAAACAAACACAATTCCTGATACTAACGGCTCAAAAACTTAGAGCAGATAATCAATGAATCTTACCACGAAACATTAGGAGCAACTTCTTATGAAGCACTGTGGAACAAAAAACCCACAAGGTGGTGGGAGGAATTCATGCCACCTGAAAAAAAAGAGAAAATGCCAGATCAACAGGAGTATATTGCGATTATAAGAGATCATATACGAAACGAACGTGAGAGACAGATTCTATAACTAAACCGAAACAAAACAGGAATCGTCTTTGAGGTCAGAGAGCGTGTATTGGCGAGGGCATGTAATGTGTCTAACGCCACTGCAGGCACAGTCGCAAAATTTCTGGCACTCTACGAAAGCCCTGACATAATAAGAGAGAGAGAGTAGTGAAGAATGTATACGTCCTCTAACATCCAACTACACAGAAGGAGAGAGGGCAATACCACGCTCAGGACCTCAAGCGATTCATTCAACGGGGAGAAGAGGGAGAGGGAAGAGCGCAAGGAGAGGTGGAAGAACGCTTCGAGGCGAGAAACGCACTGCGTGGGCGTCATTAACCGACGGGCGGTCTAAGCGGAAGCAATGATGGCTGACGCTACCACTCAATACGCACGAACTGACTCCAACCCAAGCATCCGGATACAATGTAACCTGCACGACGAAGAGCAGGCCGCAACGACATCATGACAACCTGAAGGAAGAGCAAGGACGGCACGAGCACGGTTCACCAATGGCAAGAGAAAGCGGGTAGTGAAAAGAAAGCCCCATATGGACGTCCATGTGGTCGACCCATTCAAAGAAAAAGCCCTAGTAAGACACGTGGGCAAAAGTACCAGTGAAACGAAGGAGGCTAGAAAATCTGGTGAAGGAACAAGTAAAGCAGAGATATCATCGGGGGGAGAGAAGCTTATGGTGAGAGGAAGAAGCCACCTATGAGTTGTGGAAGAAGAAGTCCAAGCAAAGGAGGAAGAGAAAGTCTGAATCAGAATGGTCCAGGGAAGGAAGAAACGGCACCCATTAAAATGAGAGAAAGAAGAGGAACCACTCCGGATACTTTCACTGAACAACCTGCGAGTCGTGCCAGAAACAGTGCAGAAGGAAAAGGGAGAAGAGAACAAGACGGAAATAAGAACGAAAGGAAGTGGAAGGGATCAACAGAAATATCTGAGAAAAAGTGAACAGGATATCCTATATGAGAAGATTGCAGCAGGACTGGAGAGGATGGTAAACAGAGAAAGGAAGCTCCCTCCGCCCAGACTATCGGTTGTGGCGATCAAAAGGATTGCGCTAGTGGCCAAGAAGAGATGAAACTACCCCATCGCAGCAGGGGGCCGTGGAGTGGAAGGCTCGAGAAAGAAATCGACCCCCATATATTTCGTGCCTGGTCTCCAACACAGGCGTGGCCCATTACGCCCACCTGGAACCGAAGAGAGCGGGATTATCGGACTCACTCTAACAGCAACGACCGACTTGATTACCTTTATTTGAAGTTCTAACGATGGGAATCTTGTAACACCCACGTTAGAATTTTAAATGGGGGGCAATTGTGACATGTGAGTCACATGAATCCCCTGCGTAGCAATGACCAGACCAGACCTGACGCTTTTGGTCAGGGAAGTGCAGGCCTCCAGGGGCGAAAACCACGGGCAACGTAGGGGAGTTCCACCCACCACCAGTGGAACTAGAGAAGGGGTTTGCAGTGAGGAGCATGAAAAGGCTCGACGCGACAGAATTGAGAGAGTCGTCGGCGGCTAAGTGATCAGCCGCGTAGGGCCCAAAGCAAGCAGCTCTTCCAAGGGTGAAGCCTCTGCCTTCACTCCTAGGCACAAACGTTCACTCACTAGGAGTAAGCAGCTCTGTCAAGGGTGGAGCCTCTGCTTCATCTCTGGGCACAACCGATCACTCACTAAGAGTCTCAAGGATTAGGAGCAGAAGTCCAGGAACTTCTGTCACCCTAACACCCTGAGTTCTTAGCAGTGAAGAAAATCCTTCAACCAGAAAATCGAAGTCAGCTTCACTTCTTGGTGGGAGGAAGACCTTCACTATTTCATGCGCGACTGAGAACCTATACCTCAAGACTTAACGATTGAACGAAGAGACATTTTTATCCTGCTCTCCACTTTTCCAATCCTTAGGCCTAATAAAACGAGAAAGCAAATATTTCCGAGGCACGAAAGTTCACAAATGAAAATGAAAACAGAGCAAATCTCTTCTCTCGGCACCATTGGTGCAAAGAATGCTATTAAGCTCACGCAGTTGTAAGGGTACCTTTTCCTGGGGCCTATTTGAGAACGTTCGTTCTGCACACTCCTGTAAATTAATAATCAATAAATTGATGAATCGCACGAATTGAAATACTTATATTCAGAACAGACTTTTAGGCTACGGCTTATCTTTTTTAATATAAATTGTATTTTGAAAATCTTAATTAATCCTAGCGCTAGAATAATTATTTCATTCAAATTATTTCTCGACGGTTAGCCTCCATAGGGTATTTGCTATTTGCTTCTTCAGGCGAGAGGCCTGCGAGATAAATATATATGGTAATTCAATCAAATTATTAAACAACCGTGAGACCGGTTGCCATAGAGTATGATGAAATTATAACGACATGTCGGCGAAACCCTCGTGTGTGTTAAGAACGTGAAGCGAACTAAGAATGACCGCCCTCTGCATCCATCTCGCAAGTGCCTCGGCATGTTTTTGGCACGTGAGTATGGCTTCGAGGTTACGAACCAGTGATGCCTTCGCACCTCCGAGAGCACCGATCACAAAGACAATAGGACAATTCAGGGCCGCGCTGTGTCTCTAAAAGTACGTCGTTCCCGAGTGAGTGGAATAGCTAGATAGTATGTGTTCGAGGTGCTCAACTCGTGTATGGCAGGCTCTGCACATTTCATTTGGAACTTTTTGACGGAAAATGAGGTTACGGTATACTCAGGTGGAAATAACACCTTCTTGACACGTGAAAATAAAACCCACTGTACCTGAATTAAGTCCTGATGATCTGAGGAAAGCAAAAGTTAGCTCCTTTGACGAGTGCTGACCTCCTACATTTCTCTAGAAGTTTCCGTGCATTTTCTTGGCGAGAAGTTGTAAAAAAAACGTTTCTTTTCCAATCATCTCGTGTTGCCTAACCATTTGTAGAAGAGGATTTCTTCCATTTGCAACTTTGTAGGCTGTGGTGATATCAAGGGCCACCAGTTCGTGCTCCGTCCATGGAACCATCCCAAACGAGTAGAGTAGATTCGCGACGGTAAGCATGTTAGTTGCAGACATCTTGTTCAATGCCGACAGAATGGAAGACCAAATCCGTCGAGAAAGATTTTTGTATCTCTTTTGGAGAGATTTCTTTACTGATGTTGCATTCTGAATGCGGCTCTGGGGCAGGCCTAGGTACGAATAGGTCTCTCCAATGTCCAGGTGTCTAATAACATTGGTACCTACGAGCTCAGGGTCCTCAGGAACACCATTCATTCGATCTCACTTTAACTGAATCTTGGCACACTTGTCCAGTCCAAAATCCATACCAATCTCTTTTGTGTACTCCTCGAAGACATTCAGAGTACTTTGAAGTTGGCTTTTACCTTTAGCACAGATCTTTAGATCATCTATATAAATTATATGAGTAACCTTATGCTTGTGATGATTAGTTTTGCCGCAGAGGTATCCAGGATAATTGCGTAGTGAAAGAGATAGTGGCAATAGTGTGATGCAAAAGAGGAGGGGGCTCATGGTATCGCCCTGAAAGACGCCCCTCTGGTAGGTGACGCTGGTAGGTGACGCTGTTCGGTGTCACACGATAACTTTTAGATGAGATTGGAAATCTGGTTTTTCAAGGGGGTCTCCATCTCTCTATGCATCTCAGCCCAGCCAATCTGCTTGTTCAGTTGATGTAAGCGCTTTTTGTTCTCTTAATCCATCGTAGATTTCAGCCTCCGATTTGAATCAGCCAAAGCTCTCGCCACACCATAAACAGAACAATTAATGGCCCAGAGGTCAGACTCCTCCGATATATTCTCACGAAGGAAACCATCCATTTCAGCCAGTTCGTGGGGGGGAATCTGGATGTTGAAGTTCCTCCTTGTCCTTAAATCTTTATCATCTCTCAGGGGAGGCCTGCTTTCCGCAATTCCGCTTTCCTAACGATTGTTGCGAAAGGTGCTAAAGCTCTGGGTGTTTCTCGCACCACAGGGCTTGCATACGTGCCATGAAGCCTTTGGGAATATGGATTTTGCTGGCATCGTAGAAGTCCAGCAGATCATCCTTGAATTGATTCGTCCGCTTAATGTAAGTACCTTGCCGGTCCATCGTCGTATTTTTATCCACATTACTTTCAGCACCCCGAACTGTAGGGTGATCGGCACCGTTTGCCCACTCATTGTCGGGTGCTCTGCACCATCGATCTTTTTGAACCGCATCTACAACATTTTGATGGTTTAGGGTTATAATGTTGTTCCCACGACCAGCTAGGGAAAGGGTTCGTCCATCCTTGTAGAGCCCCGCTCACAAGGATAAGGCTGCATACTCTGGGAGGTCGCCCGGTATCCCAGAGTCACCGTTAGAGACACCTCACTCAGGTGCTATTCAGCTTCCGGCAAGGTTTTCACACATCTACTTTGAGGTTTTTACTTCGAAACTTTTCCCTGGACAATTGTCCGCGACTGCTTATCAATTGTTGTAACTATATTCAGCAGAAACCCTTGGCACGGGGACCCTCTATCCGCAACCTGAGAACGCGTTCGGTGGCTTTGCCATAGGCCCTTCGCTTCGACTCCAAAGGAACCGAACCGTACCGACATATATATATATGAATATGTGTATTCGGTCGACAAATACAGCATTTACAAAAAAATTGTTGTCAAGGCACTAATTTTTGGCACCCCTCTCTGGGTTTCACGAAATGATGAGGGAAGAGAGATACGTCGCAATTTGTTTTTGATTACTCTTAATTGTAGAGACATTTTTGCGTAATAATATACATTCATTTCATACTAAACAATTACTTATGTATTCTGAAATTTGAAAATTCATCCTTATTTCCAATGTGCTTCAAATTTTCAGGTCTTTTAATGAAAACCTCAAGATATTTGCATTTTTAAATTTACCCGTAGCAACGTTATAATTAACCGAATTAACTATTTTATTCAGAACATTTCGAGAGAATTTAAAAATTGTTATTAACACAATGTTAATATTTGAGGACAATTTATTCAATAAATAACAGAGGGAGCTAATACATATTCAATTTAATACGGTCCCCCTTTAGAAGGGAGAGCATTTAAGGTAGGGCTAGGGTGAAATGCCGGGGATGGAAGGGTGTTAAGAAAGGAAAAGAGGCGTATGCAAGAGGGGTTGAGATGCGAAATCACTTTTGCTGGGAAATGGCTATTTGAATCGGGGCGAGAAACAGGTCTAGCTTAAACTTCGAAAGGTTGTAAAACTCCACGTTTGGACAGCTGTTCGGGGTTCCGAAAAGACAAGTGTGCCGTTCGGCTTCTTGGACTAATTGACGGTACAGGTCTCGTTGCGCCCAAAAGTCCGCCACAGTGGGATCTTCTTCGTTGATCTTCAGCTCCTCGAGCGGCTTTCGAGTGGAAGGATCGTTTCCGTCGGAAAAGTGTTGTGGATTCTACAGCACGACCAAGTCCGGGTCCAATGTTAGGACAGTGGCTCTGTGTTAATTCTTAGCCACTGGAATCAGGATTCTTCGAGCACGAGAAAGTCAAGCCCGTGAGCAAGTCTGAGGGGTGAGGCCTTCCTAGGCGTAAGCGTCCTGGCCAGAAGCGGTGCGTAGTGGCTTGGTGGGGTCCTCTGAATGGCCAGCTCTAGATGCCGTGCAGGCTTTTGCGGACTGCGGATCGACTTCCGATGGTCCTTTCCCGCAGAGATGGTCGCCTGCACGTCGCGCTGCCGGGCCCTTTCCTGCCTCTCATTCAAGGCCATCCAAAATGGGTTCAGAAGGTCGGCCTGTTAAGCGCCTTAAGCAACGTGGGTTGACTCCTTGATTAGAGGCTTGAGGGGCCATTTCAAACGCGTTCAGTAACGCTGGTTGTTATCGTCGAAACCGATGTTGACGAATCAATCAGTTTCTCAAAAGGTCGCCCGAAGGACCTGTTGAATAAAATGCGGCCAGAACTTCCTTGAAGATAAGTTCATTTTCTTTCTCTCCCTTCGCTGGAGAGCGGAGAGAGTCGTTGGCAGTCAGACAGGCAGTAGTGAATCTATGTTGGAGTCCAACGTTGCTCGATGTGTCATCAGTGGTGGCTGGAGGCCGAGTGTCGAGTGTGGCCGATGCGTGCTATTTTATGCACGATTGTCTGGAAAGCGCGCGGCAGCTCGGTCTGATGAGGGGAACGCTACTAGCGAGCTTTCCAACTCTATGGAAAAGAAACGCGCGATCTAATCGGATTATTTTTCGCTCTACTGCCTTTTTGGACTCGTCTCTCCGTCTCAGTGTCACACCGTCGTTCCCAGATGCTGAACTGAAACTCGAAGTTAAGTATGTTACGAATGAACACGTGTGTATATACATATGTGGATAAAATCTCACATGTATCATTATATTACAATGTAGTAATATATA
>JAUMHM010116042.1:0-20677 GCA_032362435.1 Melikaiella ostensackeni | reverse complement strand
ACGTTACATTAATTGATATAAACAAACGCGGGTGGCCGAAAAACTTCATATTGAAAATTCCCTGATTTTTCCCTGAGGATTACTATTTAAAACCCATAATTTTGATCTTGTAATATTTTTAACATGAAATTTTTTATAAGCGGAATAAAAGGATTTGAGAATTGAATTCAAAAAATTCAATGTAATTGAATTTTTTAGGAGACACTTCAATTCTCAACCAGAAAAAGATGAATCTTCAATCCAAAAGGACGAATTTTTTTCCAGATAGACGAATGTCGATCGAAAACGCTTGAATTTTCGTCTAAAAAAGATTGCCAACAAAGTACTCTACTTTTCAACCAAAGAGAGGAATTTTCAAAAAATAAAATGATGAATTTTCCAGCCAAAAAAAGAAATTTTCAACAAATAAAAGATTATTTAGTCAAGAAAAGAAATAATTTATCCAAATTGCTGAACTTGCAAGCCAAAACACGACTTTTCTATAGAATACTTGAATTTTGAACCCGAAAATATGAATGTACACCCAACAAGACGAATTTCCAACTGAACAATAGAATTTTTTAACGAAAAAGTTAATTTTTGACCAGAGGGATGAATTTTTCACAAAAATTATGAATTTTCAACAACAAAATTATTTTTTAAGAAAGTGGTTGAATATTATGGTAATCAATTTTTGAACCAAAAAAGCAAATTCCATTAAAAACTTAGAAAATTCCCGGTCACCGAAAAAATTCCCGATCCAGCGGCCATGCCGTTCTGATTACTATTTATAAGAATAACATGAAAAAATTCAATTCTAGAAATAGTGCGTTAGTTTGACATTTATCAATATATCGTGACGCACGACAACTTTCTAGAAATGCCCATTTCATACATTACTTTTTTTAAAATAAACGTAATATTTTATTTGGATTTAATAGTCATTTAAAAATCAAGAGCGCGGATTCACTTCCGAAGTGACCTGCGCTGAGTGCAGCTGGCCGATTGCTTTCCCTCTTATGGGGCAAATTTTGTCCCACACGCGGGAGAGAATTTCGATGCACGTTTGAAGCATCCGTTCACCCGAATGTAACGCAGCATTTGCACCACACGCGCGGTGGCGCTGCTCTACTACTGCTAGTGCAACCGCTTGCCTAAACTTTTTTCCGTGTACAGCAAGGTGTTTCAAGAAAACCCAATGTCTTCTTTTTTGATCACGCGCCCCCTGAACTTCTTCCATTCGGCGAAAAAATAAATGCGTACTTTTTTGTTTAGCCAAAAAGTTTAAACTGCTGTCGTGGGGCCTAAACAGCCCCAAAATGATTAAAACTGTTAACTAACATTAATTTTCGTAAAAATAATAAGTGTTTGACCCAATTAGAGTGATTAGACCAAAAACACTACCCCAAATTGTGAAAAACTACCCTTTATGGGGGTTAAACTTTAAAATATCATATTTTTCACTTTCCTATACCGTACTAAGACATTTAAGTATTGAAGTATCCAAAGAATTGCGTGCGAAATTATCAAAATGTACAATTTGATATTACAACCCCTATAAAGGGTAGTTTTTCACGTTTAGGGGTTGTATTATTTCTCTAATTGGGTCAATTTGTTTTTGTCGGCGTCTGATGTCATCAGTTGTATTTCCCGAAAAATACTTATTAGTTTTACGAAAATAACCGTTAATAATATTACTTTCGATCATTTTGAGGTTGTTTAAGTTCCCAGGACCACGGGCTAAACATTTTTTTTTGACAAAACAAAAATACGCATTTATTTTCTTACCAAATGGAACAAGTTTAGGGGGCGCGTGATAAAAAAAAACATTAGGATTTTTTAGGACATCTTAATACAAAGTCCTAAATAAAGAGAAATTGTTTTCCTCGTTATGTTGGCACGCTTAGCAGACAAAGTACTTTCTGTGTTCTATTGAGGCCACCAGGACCACATTGCAAATGAACTTTGTGAATTGAATCGAACAGTTAACTGTCAATTAGATAATACTCAACTTCTGTACACTTTTCGCTAATTGGAAAAATGAGTTCTTTAACTTCTGCCACGCATAAAACATAAAATCTTTTTATTCACATGTAATCTGCGGGGGTTTTGCCTTTCTTTATCTTCGCTTTTTCAACTTCTTTTAAGATTTCGTAATATTTCTCTACAGTTTGAATTCGTTGTGTTTTTTTCCGATTTTTATCATTTTTATAATTCTTTTCTTTTGTATCGATTTTTTATTCCTGCACAACGCTGTTCCAATAGTTTTTTGCATACACTGACAGTTTATTTATTCAATCAAACGCAATGCCAAGTGGCAGATTACTCTTACAAATACTGACAGAAAATTTCGAACCATAAGCATTAATTTCTTCGTTCCCATTCGTCTACTTTACAATTGACCTGCCAGAAACTACCTACCCCAAAGCTTACTATTTACATTAATTATACATATTTTGCCATATTTAAGCTGAATAATGTCAAAGGTGCAACTTTACCCAATCAGTGTTGGGCAATTCGCGTATTGACCGGGCAACACGCGAAATACCCGGCCGTCGCGTACTGATCGTAAAATATACAAGGGGGGCTTGGCCTCCCTGCACGCTACGCGTACGGATCCCCCATTAAGGTTTTCATCAAGGCATAGTCACGTATATTATTTAATGTACTTTTTTTATTCCAATTTGATCTATTATTCTAAAAAGATATAGTTTGGTATCTTAAATGAACTCAATTAGAATAAAATAAAATACATTAATTTGGGTAACTTTAGAGAGGGTCTTGATTTTTGAAACCTCGGTGGTGAGATCTTCTTATAATATAATATACCTTGTACCCCCAGTTTTGATTGATTGGAAAGAGAGAGTGCAATATGCAGACATAGATAAGGATAAATGGTAAAGGAATTGATGGAAAGGGAGAGAGAAATATACAGGGATGAATAGGGATAAATGGAAAAGAGATTAATAGAAAGGGATGGGGCCAATGTGATTTGAGGCCCTCGTGGGGGCTTTGGAGGACCTGGCAAAAAGCTCTGGGGATCCGCTATTCTGAATTTGTAACATTTGACGTCAAATTCGATATCAGCGACCCTCGAACCCCCCTTATACTAAGTTTCATACAAATACCAAAAAATATTGAATTTAGCCAGTTTTCGGGGTCTCTCAACCCACTGGGAGATGGTACTCTTCTGGTACGAAGTGAATGTTTATTTTTAAGCCTTTCCGATCAGTTGTCGGAGAACATTGTGTATTAATTCATGCAAGAATAATCCAAAACTGTTACTAAAAACATTTTCTCATTTATACACAGTGATTATTTTTCAATATATTATAAAAATTGTACGAGCTTCAAACTTGTCGTGTTTACCATGCAACCATGACAGCCATTGCTACCCACTATCATAGACAAAAAAACAACGAATAATTTTATTTGATTATGTTGGTGAAATGTACGATCTTACTTATTTATATTGGAGATTTTTGATTGGTAGCATTTATGTTTCTGCACACAACCTAAAAGCAGAAGTTACTTTGATACCCAAGACTAACCTGTTAACAATTTATTCACGCACTCCGTACCGAATGACACTTCTCATAAAAACACGTAAAATATATTTTCGATGAAAATTAAGAGATTTTATGATTAGACAGTTTTAAAATCAAGAGTTTTTCAATTCAGAAATAGCGAGTGAGTGGTGAAAGACTGATTATAAATCTCGCTTTTGATATTGCTACTTATAAAAAAATACTAGACCGAATCCATTTCAAATCAGGCAGGCAGCGCAACTTCAAGTCACAGAATCATGTGCCTCTTAAATATGTTGCTTTTTAAAGAAAATAAGACGACACGTATTTTATCATTTTGAGAAAAAAATTATTTTCGCGATGTTATGAGTATTTAAAATTTTAGTATCACTCAAAAAAAAACACATTTTTTCTTGAACCCTACATAACATTTTGTAAAGCATAGCTTTGCCGATATATGTACGGGTGACGCTGTCGGCGACCACGCTACTGAATCTGCCCTCTCTCTCCCTCTGCCGCTGGCGAGCAGCGACACGCAAACGTGCTTTTAGATCGTCCATGGCTGTCGCAGAGAACGTTGCTTCTGAGAGTTCTTGCAAGTGCAAAGGCGCTTTTGTACTTGAGGAGTTTGTGGTGTTAAATAAAGAGTTCAGTGTCGTTAACGATATTTATGTGTTGTGTTTATTCAGTGTAAGTCACAATCACCCAACCTCTAGGAGATTAGATGAAACTCCTACACATTTGACCTAACTGACATATTCAAGTTTTCTTTCCTAATTCTAGTGAGGTTAATTGTCGTCTTTTGAAATCCGTCGGAAAATTAACAGAATATTAAAAATTCAACAAAAATGACAAAATCAACAAAATGGCGGCGGTTTTTCTGAAAATATTAAAAGTCACCTTTCTCAAAATCTCCACCTTTTTTTTCGCTAAAATTTTTTTGCTGAATTGGTATTTCTATAGGAAAGACATTCAGTAACTTTTATGCAGGCCAAACCAATTTTGTGGTCACGAGAATTTTTTTTCGAAAAATTGAATTTTTGCATTTTTCTTACAAACAACGATCGATTCGAGAAATTTTTGAGAAAAAACTTTGCTCATTTTTAATATTAAAAAATTCAATTTTTCGGAAAAAAAATTCTCGTAGCCACAAAAATGATTTGGCCTGCATGAAACTTATAGAATATCTTCTTTATACAAGCACGACTTTTTCAAAAATATTGGATAAAATAAAAAAAAATGTGGTTTTTCATAAAATCAACTTTCCATGAATTCAAAATTCAGCCGGGGAGATAAAATCAAACTTAATAGAAAAACCGACTTTTTAAATTTTATCCAATGATCATTGAGAATTCGTGCTTATATACAGATGACATACCGTAAGTTTTATGCAGGTTAAATCATTTTTGTGGCCACGAGAATTTTTTTTCGAAAAATTGAATTTTTTAATTTTTCTCGCAAACAATGTATTATACCATAAAAGAGTAAAAGGTATTTTTTGTAGAAGTTTTTGAAATGAGTATACTCTCTTCTCATCAAAACTTTTGCTTTTAAACACAGTCACTTTATCCCATTTTTCAGTTTGTAATGGCATCCACTTTGTACTGGTTTCCCCTACTTTCTTCATTTGACACATAAAAAACTTATATCACAACTCGTCATGCGAGTAGCCCAAAAGAACTTTCAACTTCTCTAAAACCAACATAAAATAGCTGGCCGACTCATCGTCCAGGTCTCTTTGGTCTTCTAAGTTAAGTTTATAATCTTTCATTACGTTTTCAATTAATGGAAGCAATGTTCTTTTATAGTGAATAAACTCGCTTCCACATATAGGATTAAGCGTGATCATACTTTCGACCACAAGCTGAACGACTCCATCAGCTTGTTCGATGAAGCCTCTCATGATAACTTTATGAAATACTTTTTCCGTAAAACTACTGAGACATCTACAATATTCATGTATCAACAGCTTCTGCTCAAAATTCGTGACTGAGTATGCTTTCGTTCTTTCGCGGCGCTGTTTTTCATTACTTATCTCGTTGATATTTCTTCTCTCTATAAGCATATCGTTGACCAGATTCAATACTCTCGTTTGAGATTTTAGCTGATCACCCTCAAGAATTCTTACGAATATTTCTAGTCCTCCATGATCGACGAAAACTTTCTGAGCAGCTGGGAATTGACGAAGAAGTGAACTGAGAGCGAATAGACATCTGGATTTTATTTCCACGTTGTTATTTGTTATTAACATGTGTAAGAGTTTTTGAATGAAACCACTTTCTAGCGCTTTCGCTTGAACCTTGGGGTTTGATTGTGCAGTTGCACCTAGTAGTCGCAACACCTCTGATTTGATTTCATTACTGGTTGAATTTAAGCAAGGACTGATTATGTTTGCCATGCTAGAAAAATAAAAATTAATGAAATTAACTCGTCAAACCATATACTTGCAAAAAACTAAAAAAACGATTGCATAAATATTTTTTACTGACCCTCCCATATCGGTGAAAACTTGTGCGTTATCGATCTGGTGAATCAGATATTCAAGATCGTTCAATATGTCTAAAATATTTTTCACTTTAGACTTGTCAGCATTCTGTCGAACCAAAACATCTTTGTTCATCATGAACTTTTCGAAGAAATCCTTCAGTAACTCCATTTCAGTTGAGATGTTCATATTGAAAGACTCGAATTCTTTCTTCAGCTCTTCGTAAGTTTTGAACTTCTGTTTGACCTTTTTTACCCTCTAAAATGACAAAAAACGATATTGATATAACACTAATATAATTATAACCACTTATGGGGAAGTATTTCTCAAGTGTACCCACTAAAAAAATGAAAGTTCTGCGACTGGACTGAAACTTGGGAAAAGTGTAATGGTAATGGATGGTAGTTTATGGGGAAAAATATCTCCATTTTGACAAATATTTACTGAGGGAGAGGCATCCATAAGCTACGTGACCTTCTTCAAGGAAATTAGTACACCCCCTCCTCCTCTGACACGTCAAATCACACAAGGGAAATCCCCCCTCCGCATTTTAAATAACGTCACGTCACGAGTGGACCCCCGCTGTTTTTCATTTTATCTTTAAATTTTTTAAAGAAATAAATTATCGTAAAATCACATTTGAAATAAATAAAAAGCAATGTGAGAAACGATTTTTTTCAAAAACGCTTTATTACTGAGTTGCCAGATTTCAGACAACGAAAACAGTGTGCAAAGCATTGTGCATTGGTTAGAAAAATTTCGCAAGGATAATTTTTAACTTCTACATTTTGAGTAAATATATTTCTTGATACCATTATCATTTTTACCGTGACGTGACGAAGTATAAAACTCCTTTCCATCGCCCTGTCATGCTCCGTCACTTTCGGTGGAACCCCTCCTTTCGGTAAAAAAGCGAGACATTTGGCGTTTGTGTGGATATCATCTTCTTTAGCGATTTTATCTCTTTTAATATCGCATTTAAAAAAATCAAATCTGATCTTCAAAAATAAAAAAATAAATTTTTTTTTTTGAACAGCGACCTCTTGTCATAAGAGAATGCTTAGGTTTTTTCTTCAAAGCTGTGAGGTTCAAACAAGGTTGTCTACTACAGGTTAGACGGGATTTCCACGTTCTTTTATTGATCATAACTATTTTTTTCAAAATAGCTTGCCCTTCAAAAAAAATCAGTCCGACATGTCCGCACGCGCCCTCAAGTAAGGGTTTATTTATAAAAAAAATTTATAAAAAAACGTTGTAAAAACAACCGTTATTTTTTAAAACTTTGAAAAACTTTATTCCTTAATTTTACAAAACATATGAAAATTGGCTTATTATTGGTTTAATTGTCAATCTATTTAAATCATTCAGTTTTCACAGTAACCCCTTCCAAAAGACAAAGTTCTTAATATTTTTAGATGAAGATTTAATAAATTATCCTTCAAACTATATGAAAATGATGTGCTATTTAAAATTTATTTGTTTTATCAGACGAAAAAGTTATTCATTTTTTTGTCAAGCAGTATCAAATTAATGTTAGACAATTTTCAATCGCTTTGTTTATCGAAGGAATTTTGAGTAAACCCAAACTTCCAGGGAAGAAATGTTTATTAGGAAATAATGAAGTTTTTTGTGAAGGATTAATTCAATTGAATTAATCTTTAACAAAATAGGAACATTCAAAAGGCATTGATCGAGCGTGTGAGAGGTGATAACTTCGGAGCCTCGACCTGCTCGACCACAGCCACCAAGCCACGTCGTCTGGCCGCTGCGACTGGCATTATTCTAGCCAATTAATTCATTGTTTTAGATTATTAAATAAAAATTGTAATATTCAAGTACAAGTAATAAATTTTTCACTAAGGAAAAATCATTAAGTATTCATATCTTACAGTACATATACGATAGAGAAGTCCAGAAAAAATGTTTTTTCAATTTCAAGTTGCACTGTATCCTTAATTGTTCCTTTTTTGACAACAAATTCTAATAAACAATTTAATCTGATAATATTTAGGAGGTGCTCAATCGATACTTATGGTTTTTAACCAAATTCTTCGTTTCAGCTACAAATTCTTGTATTAAGAAATCAAAATAGATGTAAGTTACTATTTATGTTGTAAAATAATCTTGTTGTTAGAAAAAATGCATAGAACTTGTATATTTATGTATTTCAGAAGGTTTGCATTATTTATGTTATTTATTAAAACACAAATTCACACAGTTGGTAGCTCTATAGAGTGGATTTTCTTATATTACATCACTGCGATCGTAAAGCATATTTATTCATACGAATATATCACTTTAATGTATGTGACTTTTGTCATTATTACGTATACAGTGAAGCCTTTCAATAATCGAAACTCGGGGGTATAAATGGGTGGGATTATACTATTACGAGGATGACCAACTGACCAATAGGAGAAGAGTTTCATGCATTTGGATTAGTGTGTGCCGACCTGGAATCTGTGGTTTTCCAATGCCAACATTTTAAATCTGTCAAATATCCAAATTTCCGTTCGTGAAGAGAAAGATATTTGATAATATAGGTAAAAAATATGTCACCGGTTTTATTAAGGATTTGATGATTTTTTTTCAACTATTCGGAGATTTTATTGTAATGTCAATGGAGTGAGCACCCTCTAAATCTTATCTGATTATCTTCATCTTTGGTACAGAACAGTCTTGTACTAAAATAAACAAATTAGGCTACAGTGCGTTTTGATTTTTAGAAATTATTATTTTTTGCTTTCCAAAATTTTATAACAGGTACAACATAGACCTTTGGTTTGAAGTTACTACCATCGTGAAAAGGAGTATCAACTAAAGACTGCGGTATAGGGCTATAGGCCTGCCTGACACCAGTCGAGTCTTAGACAGTCATATTCCGGTCCCCAGAAGACTACAGTCCCTTTGACCCTGGCAGCAACGCAGGTATAAACTGAGGAGTACAATGGGTATATACTGAAAAATTACTAAACCTTATTTGAATCTAGTCTGGAAACGGTATTCAGTTGGTACTTCTTTTCACAAGGGTATGCAGATTTATCGCTTCAATGCCACTTTAGATGTGAAGTCACATGGGCTAGGGGAGTCCCTAGGTATAGGTAAAGTCCCGAGGGATAGGAGGGGTCCCGTGGGATAGGAGGGGTCCCGTGGGATAAGACGGTACCCAGGTGTAGTCACAATAGGTGGAGTCCCGTGAGGTAGGGGTTCCACGGGAATAGGTGAAGTCACGTGGGCCAGAAAGGTCCCCAGGTATAGGCAAAGTCCCGACGGAGGAGAGATCCAGTGGTGTAAAGGGGGTCCCGAGAGCTAAGTGGACTTCTGTGGGATAGGAGGGTACCCAGAGTAGGTTAAGTCCCGTTAAGTAGGGGCGTCTCGTGTGTTACAAACAAATTATCCCCCCCCCCCCCAGTCATCCTATCACTTTCCCAACCTCTTCCCACCAAAAGACTGTTTTGATAAAATTTGCAACTGTTGTAGAAAGAAGATTTTTTCCAGAGTTCCCATTATTTTTCTGCAAATGGCAGTGATAGACTATGGACCAAATACAAAACTTTAGGGCCGTAGCCCCGGCCACTCATGAGTTTGAGTGAACTGTACTCTCTGACGATAAATCAACATTTTTATATTTCACATACGCATACGTTCTTATTTAGAGCAGTTTAATTGTAACATATCACAGACGGGTAGCCCTGATCATTTAGTTGCGGGTAAACACAGCCACACTTTTTCATGTTCGATTTTATTTGTTTCTGTCAGGAATTAATAAATAACTTCTTTTTTTGTAAGAAAATGGTTTTTTATTTTCGGTGAGTATTTTTGTTCTAATGTATAAACTCACGCAGTTTTCATTTTTAAAATATGTTTTCCGTTCAATTATGATAAAATGTCCAAATATTATGATTCTCTCGGTGGCCGAGGCTACCCGACACTTTTTTAATCACCTTCTTTGGTCCTCACGAATATCGATTTTTTTCTCTCTTCAATATTTTTCTTTCAATATCCACTTTGGAGATGTGAGTGAAAACACTAACATTATAAATTTATAACTAACATTTTATACTACTATTTCGATGGATACTGGCCAGTTCATTACTAAAAAAGCTGAAGTGTCCGGTACTACCCGCCTTTCCTGTATAGGCGACCGGAGAGTCGGACGGACACCGAAATGAGATTATAAGGGTTTCCTACATAACCATGAAAAATGCTTTTTTTCGTAAAAGGACATTTTTTAAAACTTTTTGCACTAGAAATTTTTTTGGGATTTTTACCTTCAAGAACCTTGACATTTAAAAATGGGATTTTAATTTTTTATCCATAAAAATAATAGTTGAAAATGAATCTATTCAAGTACATCGCAGCAATTTTTGCTCCGGTAGCAGAAACTGCCACGTTGCAAAACACTGTTACAGAGGCAGTTTACATATCAGTAAAAGTTGCTACTGAATTAGCTTTCACTGCTTGTAGAACTTACGACGATGAGTATACACCGTTGCACAATTAACGACGATGAGTACACTGAGCCTGGTTGAATTTAAGAAAGTTAGTGAAAGTTACCATAAATTACCGGAAATTAGGAAAATGCATGGTAACTTATGAGTAATTTATCATTGTCGTAAGTTCTAAAACGCAGTAAAACCTACTTCAGTAGCAAAACTTTATTATTATTAGGATTCGTTACTCAAGTTAGCAGAGCTATGGCTCATTGTTCTTTGGCCTTTTGTTCTTGCTTTTGTGGTCCTGACCTTGATTGCTTTGAACCATGTTAGTACCAACCCTCAAGGGGTTCAGAGGGTCAATCGCGGCCAAGTGAAAACTTTAGAAAAGAATAAAATTTTCACTTATTCAGGCTTATTAAACCTGAAGCCGAATTTATCTAATTTTAATTTTGATTATATATTTGAGTTTAAATTTTGATTCTGATTCTTGAATCTCAAGTCAAACGAGCCCAGCCCGTTGACCTCGGTCGGGAAAGCAAGCCTCCCGTGTTTTAACGATATTGATGTCGAGAGAGTACATAAAGCCAATCCTTCCACGTCCTCGTGCGCTACTAAGCCGTCAACTTGTGCGGAGTTTATTAATAAATAAATCACTTGTCCTACCTATTCTAATCCTCGTCGTCCTCGAGCACTCCCAAGAAAAAGCTGTATTTTGGTTTCAGATGCAGTCAAACCTTCCTTAAAATTCCAAGATTCAGTTTAAACAGTTACCCTTCAGGCTCCCACAGTTAGTTAGCCAAACATTCTTTTCCATCCCCCAGACGGGCAAGCTCTCAAATCAGACGCCAAGGCGGGAAAGTAAAATGAATTCGCGCCAAGCGCACGTGGCCACGTGGTCAAAAACTTTCACTTTCACTTTCATTTTATTCTGATCGCGGAAGTTCTAGAATTACTCAATTTAATAAAATATCACCAAATTATACCTCTCCAGATTTGCAGTTTAACGAAATAGTATATACATCGACAAAAATCTGGTCGATCAGTCCCAAGTAGCGTCATTTTGCGAACCCAGTAGCAAAACCTAATGTGGTGTAAACTGCCTCACGATAGAAAGTTCTGCTATGATATCGAAGGAAACAGTGTTACCAGCTGAAATTCGGGACTGATCAAGTAAGTTCACGAACTAACGACTATGGAAAGGGTATGAAAAATCTATCAAAATAGCATACATGTCCTCGCAGAACCATAAAATTCCATATTACGGAATTTGGGAAAGCAATCAAAAAGGAACAGAAGAAATTAAATAGAAAATAAAATATGACTAACATTTAAGATCATTCAGAACAATGGTTCGGAGGACACAAGATAATATGGAATCAAATAAATTCTGCGTTTACTTTTTACAGTTAGTAAAATAGGCTTACATCCTGCAACATTTCTGGTTCATCTGTCTTAATTTGTTTCAATTTTAATTTCAGTTCTTCAATTGGAATTTCTAGAGGAGAGGGTCTTATCGCTTTTTCCAATAATTTTCCATCAGCATCTTCTAATTGTTGATTTGAATGTACTGTTAATGACCTCGCCCATTTGTCATCAACATTTTTTGTCAATTTCTCCGATACATCTCCAGTATCCAGTACCTTTGCTTCAGTTATTCCAGTTTGGATGTTAAGTCGAACATGTAGACCTTTGGGAATTGGTGTTCCTAATATGAAAAAAATCATGCATACAAATCATTTAATATTTTTTAGTGACTAACACTTAAATGATTGAATGGGATATATTATATTGATTAGGAGATATATATATATATATATATATATATATATATATATTTAGATTTAAAAAAAAGGTCAAACAACCACCGCAGGGTCCCCCTGGGAGCGAATGCCACCCAGAACCGCCGTAAATTACACCTATGGCCACGCCTCATGACTGAGATTGGTGGCCACAGGGCATGACGAAATCACAAGAACAGGCCTGCGAAACACTCGTGTGTCTTGAGGACACGTAGCGACCCAAGAATGACAGCTATTTGCAACTATCTCGCAAGTGCCTCGGCATGTTTTTAGCACGCGGGTATGGCTTCCAGGTTACGAACCAGCGATACTCTCGCACCTCCGAGAGCACCGATTACAGGGACAATCATTTTAACCAAATATCCTGGGTATAATTGTGGCAGCTCGTTTATAAGGTCTTAGTGCTTCTCCTTCCTTTACTTTTCCTTGACTGTGACATTACTGTCGGCCGGAGCTGAGAATTCGGTCACGAACATAGTTCGTTTCTCTTTGTCAAGGAGTATGTTGTCAGGCCTCGTGTGTTGAATAGGGACTACTGGCTTGAACTTGTAGTTCCAGTATATATAATTATATTTATATATTGATTGTGATTTATATTTATATTATTTTGGGTCGGGTTGGCATCGGGCCGGACTGGAACGACTTTCGGGTTGCAATCTCAAAATCCGACACGGACCGAAAAAAATCGCGACGAATCTTAACGAATTTGTATGTTTTTTCAGGAACGCTCAGCATTATGTTCTTAAAAACTCGGCTAGCTTAATTTTCAATTTATTTTTGTGTGCAATAATATTTAATAAAATAAAGTGATAACGTTAGAATTAATAATAGATTTAATGCTTTCACGATGATTCATTATGATGAAAGGAGGTGTAACAATATGATTTATCTCTAAAAAACATTTCAAAATAAGCTCACTCTTACTCAGTCTTATTGCATCTGCACTCATAGAACATAGGTAGTTCCAATAATATTAAACTCAATTATTATTAGCAATTATTATAAACAAATTCTTGACTGTGGTGCTTAACTGTTGAAAAAATTTTTTTCTCGTCTAAAATTTGTTGGATGGACTGCTAGATCGATATATACTAACGACTTATCACCATACGTCAACAACTGCTATTGTTATAAATAATTTTATCAACAATTATTCAATTCTGGCATTTATTTCTAGGCGACACTTCTCCTTCCCATTGGAAAAAATTGAATCTGTTTCAAACATTATTATCGATTGTGAAATATTGTTAAACGTAAATAAATTCAATTCCTTACAACAGATAGATTGAACAAGTTTCCCAGTTGCACAGTCTTTCGTAAAAAAGTTAGTTTTTCCATTAAATCTTCTTAAGAGCAAGCTTATTTTGATATTCCATCCAGATATTTTTCTGCTAATTAAATTAACTATTGTTAAAAACAAGTCAATCAATAATATATTATTATTGTCAATGACTGTTATTAAAATTGTATCATTTATCATAGCAAATAGTATAAACAAATGCTCCAATTAAAAGTTTTTCCGTTGAAAAAAATGATTTTTTCCATTAAATCTTGTTAACAACAAACTGATATTGATATTCAGTCGATATGTTAGACTAATAATGAAATTTATGATTTTTATGAACATATAATTAAGACATCCACCTACCAGAAAAAAAACTGAACCACTGTTTCTTTATTTTACCCCTAAAAGACTGCTCGTTGGGACTCGAACTGGGGGTCAGAACATTGACAGCTGCCTGTGAGCAGCTGAAATCGAAAGGTTTGAGCAAAGTCTGCTCACAAGAAACCAACCAATCTGAGTAGAGTCACCTTTATTTGTTTTGGTTGCAAATTAAAAACACGATTGTAACTTTATTCATACTGGTCTACCGTATCTTTTTATTTCAATCTCAACTCCAGAAAAACTCGATTTGGAGGTTAGGTTTCTCTTAATCGAAGAACAAGTCAGAGTCGTCCGATCACGTGTCACCCTAGCGAAAAAAAAGGAAACGTTCGGAAAGAGTGTTCCTTCCTACCCTTTCCGACTTCCACGTGAACTTTGCTTCCGACTTCTTTCCGAACGTCTCTCTTTGCCGAAGTCTTCCGAAACTTTCCGAATGCCACGACTAGTTCACGAGCGAGAGAGTGATTAACTATCCTAGGATCTAGATCAAAATGGCGCTGGCAACAAGAGACAACGAGACGCTGTCAGCGCTTTTCTGAAGATTATTGCTTAAAATCACAAAAAATCTTGCATCTTCTCAATTTCCCATAGTGTTTTCAGTAAAACATAATCGTGTACACTCATTTTTTGAGAAAAACTTGTTTTTTTCAGTGTAAACTGTGAATGTAGAAATCGAGCAAAGTGACGCTACTTCGGTTTTACAAGTCCAGCTCAGAGAATTTTAGATCATTCAGAAGTGATAATGTGAAGCAATGACGTGCATTAAGAATGCCTTTTCTGTCCTCCGTTTTTAATCCTCATTAGGCAGTGAAAATATTGGGATTCCAATCCCTTTCAAAGCCGATCGAAGCTACCAAACGTGACCTCAAATAATATAAAAACACAATTTTTGTTTCACGCATTAGAATGCGCTCCAAGAGCATGAAATTTGAGAAATATAGTAGGATCGTGCACAACAATACTGCTCATTATCGTAAAATATTCAATTTATCCAAATAATATCAATTACAAAAATATAAAATCATAATAAAAAGTTCAAAAAATTTGTTTTCACCGCAGCTATCTGTGAGAAAATTAATCCTGATGATGTAAGATGACCAATACTGTGTTTTAAAAAGCTTTTTTCCTTATTACTATTCGAAAAACAGTAAATAAAAATAGCGGAATGTGCTAAATTGAATGGGATTAAAATTTTTCTATTTCACGGTTGCTTTGTGGTATCCACAAGTATTTAGAAAAATATTGTCGCCGCTGGGTATAGAAAAGGATTCAATTTAAGAGATAACCTTTAATGCTATAGAGATTCGAACGCGAGAACAAAAAGAGGATCCAAAAGAATTCATTATTTTTCACGTGACCATTGAATCCAGAAAATTTTCCAACACCTTTTAATGCAAGCCTTCTTACCGGGAATGTCTAAATGAGTAGGTTCAATTTTTTTCTCAGAATAAACTAAAAATTATAAACAAATGCCCGTGTCTAACATTCTTCCATGAATAGACTCAATTTTTTTAACAGAGTCGACTAAAAATGTCTTGCTAGTGAGTTCTTGCTGTAATATTTTTCGAGGTAACAATAACTGTCAATTACTTAAATAATTTCTACAAAGAAATGCTCGTTTCTATCTTTTTCCATGAATAGTCTTATTTTTTTAAAGGAATTTTTTCCATGAATAGGATCAATTTTTTTTACGGAGTTGACTAAAAATGTCTTGCCAGTGACTTCTTCCTGTCACGTTTTTGGAGCTCACCATAACTGTCAATTATTTAAATAATTTCTATAAACAAATGCACATTTCGCTCTTTTTTCCTCGAAAAGTCTCATTTTTTCAAGGAATCAACAAAATATGTCTCACGAATGACTTCTTGTAGCCATATTTTTCGAGTTGACAGCAAATGTTAATTATTCAAACAATTAATAATAATTATTATAATATAATATTTCAAAAAATAATAATTGATAATAAATCGAAATACGCATTTATTCATAAACATAGTTTGAATAATTAACAGCTATTGTTAATCAGAAAAATATGACAGCAAGAAGTCACTACCAAGAGACATTTTTAGTCAATTCCGTAAAAAAAATTTCCTATTCATGGAGGAAAGGTAAAAATATGTATTTGTTTACAAGAGTTGTTTACATAATCAACATTTGCTGTCAACTGGAAAAAAATGACAACTAGGTCATTTGTAAGACATTTTTAGTTGATTTCTTGAAAAAAAATTAGACCATTTATAGAAAAAAGATAGAAATGTGCATTTGTTCACAAAAATTGTTTGAATAATCGACAGTTATTGTTAGTTCGAAAAATATGACAGCAAGAAGTCACTGGCAGGATATAATGAGTCCACTCAGTAAAAAATTGAGTCTATTCATGAAAAAAAAATAAAAATAGGTATTTGTTTGTAAGAATTGTTCAAATAATTAAAATTTGCTCTCAATTGGAAAAGTATGACAACAAGAAGTCATTTGTAAGAAATTTTTAGTTGGTTCCTTAAAAAAAAATAAGACCATTCATGAAAAAAAGATAGAAATGTGCATTTGTCTATAGAAATTGTTTAAATAATCTACAGTTATTATTAATTCGAACAATATGACAGCAAGATGTCACTGGCAAGACACTTTAAGTCAATTCTGTAAAAAAATTGAGTCTATTCAAAGAAGAATGTTAAACATGGGCATTTGTTTATGAGAATTGTTTGAATAAATAAAATAATTCGTGAAATTACATAACATGACAACAAGGTGTCATTGAAAAGACATTTTCAGATTATTCTGCGAAAAAAAATTGAGCCTACTCATTCAGACATTATCAAACTGTGTACTTGTTTACAAAAATTGTTTGAAGGATAACAAAAGAGCAACTTTAACACATAATAGATTATTTCTGTATAGTTCACATACTAACTTAATGCCTGTTTTATTGAACTTGAGAATCTTTAGAGCAGTGACATACTTGAAAAGTTATTGAAAAAAAAAACTAATTTCATTTGTTATTAAAGAAAAGACGCGGCTTTGAGAAAAGTAAAAGATTAGCAGTTACACATTATACCTGGAAGCCTTACGGGTATTTAACAAAAAAAAAGGAATCTGAAAAGCATTGGAAATTAAATAGCCGAGCGATTTTTGTCCAAAAAAAAGTGCTTTTTGACACACTGTACGCCCACTCCGCAGTGGCTGGCGTTAGGGCGCACTGTACTCCAACCGAAGAAAGGCGACTTGTCCAACCCAAGGAACTGCAGGCCAATAACTTGTCTGAACACGCTGTATAAAATCTTTACAGCTATCCTGAATGACAGGATTGTTCGGACAATTGAACCTGTGTGGAAAGAGATCTACGAACAACGTGGATCGAAACGAGGCGTAGCAAGCTGTCGGAAAAACCTGCTAATCGACAGAAGCGTCTGCAAAGACGCTGCAGCCTATAATCGCAATCTGCCGATGGCCTGGATTGCTTACCAGAAAGCTTTCGATTCAACCTCCCATAGACTTATCATCTACCTATTGGAAAGCTTGAAGGTTTATCCACACATAGTGGGATGCATAGAGAGATTGAGCCCCGTTTGGGAAACCAGATTTACTATCTCATCTGAAAAACATCGTGTGACAAGTAACAGCGTCACCTCCCAGAGGGGCGTCTTTCAGGGCGACACCATGAGTCCCTTCATCTTTTGCATCACACTTCTGCCACTATCTCTCGAACTGCACAATTCTCATAGGTACCTTGCGACGAGACTAACAATCGCGAGCATAAGGTCACTCATATATTTTATACGTCTGACTCAAAGATCTGTGTTTCTGGAACACAGCATCTTAAGGATGCTCTAAAGATTGTCGAGGTATACACACGAGAAATCGGTATGGACTTTGGATTGGATATGTATGCCAATATTCACCTGAAGCGAGGACGACTTGCTAGCGTTCGCGACGACCCTGAGCTCGTGAACAGTTACTGTGCCATTAGGCACCTTGGCGCTGGAGAGACCTACCTATACCTAGGCGTGCCTGAGAGCCGCATTCAGGATATAACATCAGTGAATGAGGCCCTCCGAAGCAGATACAAGCGTCTCCTTTGACAGATTTGGTCTTCCAATCTGTCGGCGTTGAACAAGATATCTGCGACTGACTAACCCTCCGTCCCGGTTCCACACTATTCTTATAGGGTGGTTCTATGGGCGAAGCACGAGCTCACGGCCCTCCACATCGCCACATGTAAGGTCGTGCATATGTAGAAGAGCTTGCATATCAACTCATCTGTTTCGCGCTTATACATCGCACGCCGTAATAGCGGGCGCGGACTTCTAAATATCCAGTGCCTCTATAACCAGGGCCGGCTTCAGCAAAATGGCGCCTCTAGACTATTACCCCCCCCCCCCCCGATTCTATTAAAGCACTGAAATTTTTTTTTATTTAAAGAAAATGACGTTGACTTTTCAATTTGTTTTATAAATCATTACACAAATTTAAACTTGCTGTTGCAATATACGTTATAAAAAAATATCATTTAAATATATACATGATATAAGTATATACATATAAATAACAAGTATTCTAAAACTAATATTTTTAAAATGGTGTTAATATTATTTTGCCATTTTTCATTTTCATTTTGTAGTTTAGTACAGGTGCGTGACAAGACATTTTGTATACTTTTCTATTTATAATGTTGAAAGGAAGTCGTCTAAAATTGTTGAACTTTACTAAATTGTGCTTTTATATCAGAACTTTATTGAGGTAATTTTTTAGGAAAAGATTATTCTTTTTGGAAATCACCCATATATTTGAAATGATAAAAGACATCACTCGATTAGAATATTTTAGGTAACGATCTTTCTATGAAAACTGTCCCACAGTATAATAACACGCCTACAAAATATGTGATTAAAACCATACCTAATTTCTGATTTTTTTTTTTTTTAATGACTACCTCAACTCTTGAAATATTCTAGGCAAATAGCGGTAAAGAGTTGTAAGTCATACACAATTTACCCTTAAATCTTATTTTTATAATAAGCCCAAGAAAATCAAAAAATGTTCACTGGTTCTCGAATTATTATAAAAAGTGTACAGCTGTGTGCAAGGTGAAAATAGCTCGGTCATGCGGCGACTGCTAACTTCTGTCTCATATATTTCCCATGCATTGTTAAAGAACAGAAGATTAATTTTCGCTCAACTGAACTATTTTTGTCATGTGCAAGCCTCTACATTTCTTATGATAATTTGAAAACAGGAATAAGGCCTGTATTCAATAGGTACAATAGGTTACATTTAGATAACCTCAGTGTTATGGGACTTAGATGCCCCTGCTCATTTGTAATAACAATAATAATAACTTTTACTGCACCACAACTTTCTAATAGCTTAACCAAGTTATAACTGAAGTCGAAATTATGCATCCTCCTCCACTGACGATGAAAGACGTTAATGAGTTCTCGAATACCTAAAAGTCCTAGCTCGATAACAAATGCAATGTATATCTATATTCTCACCTGATTTCAGGTAAATATGCAGTGACATCGCCCTTCCATAGGCACATTTGAATCTGTTTTAGACTACAGAGCCTGTCATAAATCCATCTCATCCTGTACATCTATTTCTAATCTCTTTATGAGTCCATGAAATTATATATTTTTAAATTACACTGGTTCTCGTTAATCCTCAAACCCTCGAAGGTTTTGAAGCAAAGAAGGTTTAGATTTTTCAAATGAACAATGAACCATATTTTGTAGAATTCCAAAGCTGGTTTTCCCCTGATTTACATTGCACGCCTATAACTCAGATTAAATTTCCCAAAAACCGCCCGCCTCGACTTCATGGCGCCCCTAGGCTATAGCCTACATTAGCCTGTTGGTTAAGCCGGCCCTGTCTATAACCGAGTTATCCTGGATACAGCTTACATCGTGGCAAATGGAAGAGATTCTCTTCTGAAAATGGTCAGGGACTACGAGATGAATGGCAAAGGAGTGTTCCTTCACAAAACCGCGGATCAGGCAGCCGAGACCCTTGACCTGGATCTCAACATCAGAAGTGAGGAAAGTGCTTAGGTCCATCTAGATGCCTCACTTCTAAAACCCCGGGTGAAGAAAGCGAGGACAACAACTTTCTCGGACAAGCTCTACGACAAGATGATACACGGAAACATTCACAGAAACTTTTCGAGAAGTTCTCCGCGATAGGTGCAGCAGCTTAGACTTGTTCAATGTGTGATGGTGGATTCTCAGTTCGTGAACGAACTTTTGGACCCTTATCGCAAAGGCTTATCAGATGTTATGTAGTAAATCACACACTGAATACGGGACGTGTTCTGTCTGGCGCAACCAATTTTCTTGTTCAGTTGATGCAAGCGCCTTCTGTTCTTTTGATCTATCGTCGGCTTTACCCTTTGATTTGAATCGGCCAAAACTCTCACCGAGTCATACACTGAACAAGTGATGATGTAGAGGTCGGACTCATCCGAGAGATCCTCACGAAGGACGTCATCTATTTCAGCCAGATCTTGAGGCTTAGGAGGACCCTGGATGTTGGTTGATGTTTCTCTTCGTCCTGAAATCGCCATCAACTCTCGGGGGATACCTGATTTCCGCGGTTGGTCCTAATGTCGCTTCCACTTTTTCGTCTGCGGCTTGTTCTTGCAGTGGTTGAGAAAGCGTTCCGCGTACAGGTATATATCCTGTTTGCAAGAGGTTGTCGGCGCGGTTCCGCAACCTCTGTTGCGAAACGTACGAAAGCTCTGGGTGTTTCTGGCACCACAGTATGAGCAGGCGCGCCATGTAACCCCT
>JAUMHM010116041.1:0-61390 GCA_032362435.1 Melikaiella ostensackeni | reverse complement strand
CACTAAGAAGCAACCCGCGCTCGCGATCGGTTTCGCGTGGCGGCCCACTGGGAGTAATCCGCCGCCGAACGGTGCTTTGCTCGCCCGTGAGGTGCGTGGCTTATGTGAGCTAGCTCTGCCGAGGTGGTGTCTGCCGTGCGGGATCAGGGGCTATCCCCTTCGGGACCCTGATCGGGTAGTGTGCAGTGAGCACAGAGATCGGAATCTGTGTTGCTACGAGCGAGTCCGCCCCGTCCGCGTATTCCGGGATCTGCTAAGCGGAGGTTGGGCCCCAGGGAACGGGGGTAGGACTGCGGTCCGAGGGTATACCCGAACTCTGTTTCCTGTGCGGGGGATATAAAAGGTATCCTCCAGCTGCTCAGGGAGCAAAGTACTAGGATTGACCTGTTAGGTAAAGCCCTGCAGGTCATCAAAGATGGGATGCTGCGAAATAATCCAGCACATGTTAAGTCGAGCGTAGACGAGGCATCCAAACTATTCGGGAGCCTTCTTCGCACGCACAAATGCCTGGTAGGAAGCGGGGAGGGTGTCAGCAAGATGCTGCAATCTCACCCAGAACCGAGGAATATCTTGGAGATCCAGAGACCTCGTTCGGTGTCACTGGATGGTACACCGATGAGCCGGTCAAAGGGGGCTAAGAGGCAAGCCTCGAGCACTCCCGAAGACCGGACATCGAAGAAAGGAAAAGGCAATGCTCAGCTCTCTACTTTCGTCGAGGCCGTCGAGGGCCAGTCCTCCAGCAAAGGGGAGAACAGGCAGCTAGTGGAGTCAGCAAGGGCGAAGAAAAATAAAAGAAAAAAGGAAAAAAGGAGAAAAAAGCTGGCCAAGAAGGAGGGCGAGAAGAAGAAGCAGCCGAAGCGCTCCCCAGCTGCAAGACCTGGCGACGCCATCGGGGTGTCGGCGAAGGACGGCCAGTCCTATGCCGACATCCTGAGGAATATGAAAGCTAAGGTTGACCTCTCGCAGGCAGGACTTGAGGTTCTGTCCATCAGGAGGACAAGGAGGAAGAAGATCCTTCTTGTCCTTAAGAAAGGAGGAGACATACCAGCCTTCAGAAAGGAGCTGGAACAGGCCATCGGCGAAGAGGCCAAAGTAAGAGCCATGGTCACGATGAGGTCCATCGAAATCAGGGACCTCGATGAAACGGTGACCGGTGAGGAAGTGAAGGCAGCCCTCTGTGGAGCACTGGGCAAAGCCGACCATGAGGGGCCCTGCAGCCTCTTTCCTCGCTTCGGCGGGTCAAGGGCTGCAGTGGTCCAGCTGACCGAAGCAGGCGCCGAAAGTCTGCTTCGGATAGAAAGAATAAAGGTCGGATGGGTAAACTGCCACATCCAAGAGCACGCTGAGGTCGCCCGGTGCTATCGGTGCTTCGGCTACGGCCATGTGTCGCGAGCCTGCAAAAACCCCGACAGGATAGATTCCTGCTGGAGGTGCGGTACTGCAAACTACGTGGCCAAGGACTGAAAGAGTCCGCCGAAGTGCCTAACATGCACAGATAAGAGCGCGAAGGAAGTCGGCCATACCGCGGGCGCCTATCCAGTGTTTCGAGAGGAGCTCAATAGGTTGAGAGGTTGAAGATGAAGTTTCTACAGCTCAACCTGGGAAAGGGATGCCTAGAACCTCCTGATGCAGACAGCCAGGGAGAGGGGGGCAGATGTGCTGCTCGTTAGCGAGCAATACAAGAAGCCCGAAAACTAAACCTGGTTCCAGGACGCATCGGGGAGGACAGGGATCCTTGTGTGCAACCCCGATTTATCTATCGGGGGCTAATTTGGAGACCGACAAGGGGTTTGTTTGGGTGAAGAAGGCAGGTTTACGTGTTTACAGCTGCTATTCTCCCCAAACGACCGTTTTGAGATTTTCGCTACACAGATTCTCGCTCTGGAGGAGAGCCTCAGGGAAGCCATCGGGCAAGTACTTATTGCCGGTGACGTCAATAGTAAGTCGCCGGTGTGGGGAGAAACCCGAATGGACCGGAGGGGAATCTTGGTGAGCGAAATGGCTGCCGAATACGACCCGGATGTATTGAATCGGGGCCAGGCAAACACCTTCAGACGGGGAAACGCGGGATCAATTATTGATCTCATGATAACGTCACCCCTGCTAGCGTCAAAGATAAGCGACTGGCGGGTTCTCGGGGAGATAACCTTCAGCGATCACCAGTGCATTGAGTTTAACATAAAGGAAAGGCGCAAAAAATTATTGGAAAGAAGAGGCGGCAGGAGAAACCGCGCCTCTTGGAACACTAAGCGACTCAGCAGGGACAATCTACGAGATTTTCTCGAGGAAACCATGCTCACTGATGAGCTTGGTTGGGTTGGTCCCGCGGAGAAGAATGGAGGATTCGGTGCGGGCGGCAAAGTGGAAAGTAAGTGCTGCATGCGACCACTCGAAGCCGCGCCGGAGGCACAAAAGAGTCAAGAACTCCATGTACTGGATGAACGACACAATGTCGGGCTTACGCAGCCATTGCAACGTGGCAAGACGGAGATACACCCGTTCCAAGGGTGACCCGCTGCTGCGAGAGGCATGGAAGAATGATAAGACAGGACTGAAGAAGGCCATCAGGAGGAGCCAGATCCAATGTTGGAAGGAACTGATCGGGGAAGTCGAGAAGGACCCATGGGGTCTAGGACAGGACTGGAGTTCCTGTGTGGTCCAGAGAGGAGTTTTCCACTCTTGAGGAACTACAGAAAGCAGGGCAGAGGTTGAAGGTTAGTAAGACGCCGGGCATTGACGGGATACCAAATGAGATCCTCAAAGAGGTAATAAGGTTCTACCCAGAGATGCTTTTGAGGGCTTTCAACTCCTGCTTGTGAGAGGGAAGGTTCTTCGGCGATTGGAAAAAGCATAGGCTGGTCCTGCTCAGAAAGGGAGAAAAACCTCTAGATGAGGCCTCATCCTTCAGACCAATATGCCTGTTGAATACAATGGGGTAGCTTCTGAAGGACATGATTCTACGAATACTGCAGAGTCATACGCAAGGAGAAAATGCTTTATCGGAAAACCAGTTCGGCTTTTGAAAAGGCAGGTCCACAGTAGACGCTATACAGGCGGTAGTGGACATTGCAAAGAAGGCAAGAATGGGAACTGGTAAGCGAAAAGGATTTTGCGCGTTGGTCAGCATTGACATACGCAATACATTCAACAGCGCGAGATGGAAGATCTGCATCGAAGCGATGAGACGTAAGAAAGGGCCGACCTACTTGTTGCGAATGATAGACGACTATCATAGATATCAATAGATGGGTGGTCTACGAAAGTGACACATGGAGCCTCGAAGAAGAGATGACATGTGGTGTCCCTCAGGGCTCGCGGATAGGCCCATTTGTCTAGAACGTCATGTACGATGATTTCCTGCGCATGGACCTGCCTGCGGGTACGACGATCATCGGATTCGCGGATGACGCACTTGTTGAGTGTACCGCTGATGACCCAAGGATCCTGGAAATGAGGATCAATGAGAGTCTGAGGCGAGTGAAGCGCTGGCTGGATGCCAAAGGCCTAGAGATGGTCCTGGAAAAGACCAAGGCGCTACTCGTCACTGACAGGAGATCCTTTTACTTACCGAAGATTGTTCTAGGCGGACTTGAAGTCGCGTGGAGCAATAGCCTGGAGTACCTGGGAGTGTGGCTGGATAAGAGGTTCAACTTCAGGGAACACCTCAAAATCGCAGCCACCAAAGTCATACAGTGTGGGGGCAATCCATTTCGGATTATGCCCAACATTGGCGGACCCAGGAGAGCGAAAAGAAGGCTGATGGCGAGTTTGATTCAATCTAAGCTGCTTTACGCAGCTCCAGTGTGGGCTTCGGCCCTAGAGAACCGCTCCATCATGCAAATGCTGTCTTCAGCGCAGAGAGGCGTAGCGCTGAGAGTAATTTCAGCCTACCGCACGGCATCAAAGAGTGCAGTGTCGGTCCTGGCAAGCGTACCGCCAATAGATTTATTGGCAAGCGAAAGGCAAGAGGCCTACCTGCTCCGTAAGGATTTCGCCCGCAACAACAACCAGCAGGTAAGCGCTTGCGAAAAGAAAGCTATCCGAAAGGAGGCAAGACACAGACTCGTAGAGAGACGGCAAGAGGGTTGGCGTGAGGAACCAACAGGGAGATGGACTTACCGTCTAATCCCGGAGCTTCCCACCTGGCTCGAGAGGCCGCACGGGGAGCTAGGCTTCTATTTGACGCAAGCGCTGACGGGGCACGGTTGTTTCAACGCGTACCTGAGGCGCTTTAGGAGGAAAGACGAAGAGCAGTGTGGTTATTGCGGAGCCCCTGTGGACGAAGTGGAACACACCCTCTTCGCCTGTGACCGTTGGAGCGAAGCAGGCGCGAGTGGGTGTAGGGCCATGGGAGCCCAGCTCTCCCCCAAAACACTCGTTCCGCATATGCTAGTGTCTGAGAAGTCCTGGAAGCACATTGAGTCCATCATCACGCAAGTGATGAGGGCGAAAGGTCTCGATGGGCGTAGGGGTTAAATATGTACGGGTGGGGTCATGAATGAAATCCCCGTTAGGAGCCTGAGCATGGGCTTCTTGGGGAACGGAAGACGGAAGAGTCGCACTGCGACTATAAGCTGGAACCCACTGCCCGCGAAGTTTGAAGCCGAGAGGCGGTTCCGCGGGCAGTACTCGGGTTTGAAAGAAGAGGTTTTTGGTTTTGATTGGTGTGCCTAGACCCGTCCTAGGAGAACCCAATACAAGGTCTATTGAAGATTTCGCCCCTTTTCCTCCTCCTAAAAAAAAAAAATTGTAAAAATCCACTAAGAAATCTCTTGACACGGGCTCATCAGTATCCAAAATCTCTCGTTCCAGGCATCACTCTTTTTCTTATGAACAATCGTGAAAATTTCCAAAAGATTCTCTAAATTTCCATATATTTGCGCAAAATTTTGCACATTCGAAAATTCTTGGAAGTCGTGCAGGAATAGCAGACAGAATTTTCCAATGTACTGTTCGAGAGAGCAATCTCTCCTCTGACACCGCGCTTTGCCAACTACGTTCAAAAGGAATCCTTCAGACGAAATGTGAAACCGTACATATGGTGGCCGACGAAACATTTCTCATGATTTCCTGCATAATTTGAGAAACTGTTCTCTCTCAAGTCTAAGGTATTTGAGAACCTTACGTTTTGTGTAATATGTAATATTACAAGTAAAATACTCATCGCAAATTGCATTTTCACTAGAAGAATTATTCATTGTACATGAAAAATTATCGAGAACACTGGAAAATATTAGAAAATGGTCGCGTGCAAATGGCAAACAAAATTTTCAAATGTACTTCTCAAGAAAGCGATATCTTCTCTATGAATATGAAAAGAACTTCAAAAACTTGATATAACTAAAGGAAATAATTGTTTTGAGAATATAAATTTTTTCATCGTTTTAATTATCCTGTGTATTTTTTTAACGTGCATGGAAAGAATATTAATGTTTCACACCCAGGAATTTTTATGTTATGGAAAGCTGATAAGTGCTAGAATATGTGTGCGGGAAGTGGTGAAGTTCCAAGTTATTGCAGGATGGCGATTATCGTTCCAATTCACAAGGAAAAGTTTGGTGAAGGTGACTCTATTAATTATAGGGAGATTAGCTTACTCAATACCGTGGGAAAGATATTCACAAAAATACCTATTGTTATGGTCATGTGAATAACTAGAGAAAGGATCTAAGAAGACCAATATGATTTATGCTAGGGTGATCATGTATGGGTCAAATATCTGGCTTGAGACAGATCTTGGAAAAAAGTTTGAAAGTCAACAAAGAAGTTTTCTGTGCAATCGTTAAGATGGGAAAAGCTTCTGATGAGGTGAATAAAACTCAACTTTGAAAAGTCCTTAACGAGTATGAAGTAAATGGTTGGCTACTTAAAGCAATAAAAGCATGTTATATGCGACTCGCATGGAGCGAGACTCTTCAAATATTAATTATAAAAACTTTCTTGCAGACGACGTCTCTTAATTCGGTAGGCAACCATTTCAGATATTGGACCTTCAAATATAAAGAGAGAGAGGAAAAGAGAGGAAGGTTGGCCGTAACGCTCCCATCGCGAAAAATGAAGGAACTTTCTTCACCCTGATGTGGCTATACCTACGCACGTAAGAATGGCTAAGTCAGGATAAAAAAGATACATTTTTCCTTACATCGGCGGCGTGGCAGAACGAGTGTAGATGAGAGCCGCGAGTGCAGAGACCACGAAGCTCAAACGCGCGCATATCCCTCCACTCGCTCCTCCCCAACCCGGTCAGCTTCTCGCGACTCTCTCGGGCTAAGAACCACTACGACCACCAAATGCTACTGTGCTATCTCTTTCACTCCCAGGGTTGGTCACTCGCTCTCGTCAGTGACCATCTCGATCGGCCTGCACCGCTTCAGCGCAATCCACTACGACGCACTCCACCAATCGCGCCCCCTCACTTCCACTCTCTCTCTTTCTCACGGATATGGACGGCCTCCAGGCTTAGAAGAATATGATAAAGTCAAAAAACTGCACATCCTACAGCGATTTCAATCAAATTTAGTCCATAATTTGAAGCTAAGAACGTCAAAAAACTCCACTTTTTTCACGAGTAGCTTCAAAGTAGGGTCTGTATTTAAAACACACTAGACTTTCTTCTGACGCTGTGGGAAAGTCCACAAGTACGAAGGATCAAACCAGAGTTCCCAGGCACGAACCGAGTTTATTCATCGAACAACTAACCGAAAGAACCATCGAAATACATTGGGATATTCGCGATCGCCCTGGAGTTCGGGTGGTGCAAATGATTTGGATGGAGTCACGACGACGGATCGGCGAGACGTTTGACGTCTCGAGTGAACGGATCGACTTAGAGATGTCTTGCTGGATTACTACGATGACAGCATCATCCCATCCGCGGAAATCGGGCATCCACCGAGAGATGATGGCGATTTCAGGACGAGAAGAAACATTAACATCCAGATTTGCCCTTAACCCCAAGATCTGGCTAAAATGGATGGCGCCCTTCGTGAGAATCTTTTGAAGGAGTCCGACCTCTGGACCATCACTTGTTCCGTTTATGGTGCGGTGAGAACTTTGTCCGATTCAAATCGAAGGGTAAAGCCGACAATAGATCAAAAGACCAAAAGGCGCTTGCATCAACGTCCGAGGAGGTAGAAACTTCTTGGAGAGAGATTTACGAAGTTGAACAACCATTTCATGAAGACACTGAGAACATCATGCGTTTAAAGGAGCTGTGCAGCAACCTTATAACGTCCGAGGAACAATGTCCACCAATCACTGCCAAAGAGGTGAGAAAGCACTGAGGGGCACGAAGAACTTCTCCGCGACCGGACCGGATGGTATCAAGAACTTCTGGTGGAAGAAGTTCACTTCTACACACTAACATCTGGCCTGGATCTTCGCCTCATATTTAAAGTCGAAGACACGCAATCCGCAGTGACTGATGTTAGGACGCACTGTACTCCTACCGAAGAAGGGCGACCTGTCCAATCCAAAGAACGGCAGGCCAATAACTTTTCTGAACACGCTGCATAAGATCTTTACAGCTATCCTAAATGACAGAATAGTTCGGACAATTGGACCCGTGTGGGGGAGAGATGCATGAAGAACGTGGATCGAAAAGAGGCATAGCAGGTTGTCGGGACACCTGCTAATCTACAGAAGCGTCTGCAAAAACACAATAGGCTGAATCGCAATCTGTCGATGGCCTAGATTGATAACCAGAAAGCTTTCGATTTAACCTCCCATAGACTTATAATCTGTCTGTTGGAAGGCTTGAAGGTTCATCGTCACATAGTGGGATGCATCAGGAGATTGATGTCGCTTTGGAAAACAAGGTTTACTATCTCATCTGGAAAACTTGGCGTGACAACTAACAGTGTCACCTTTCAGAAGGCCGTCTTTCAGGGTGACACCCTGAGCCCTCTTCTCTTCTGCGTCACACTTTTGCCACTATTTCTCGCACTTTTTAATTCTCATAGGTACCCCTGCGGCGGGCCTTATAATCGCAAGCATAAAGTCAATCACATATTTTCTATGGATGGATTCAAAATCTATGCTTCTGGGACACAGGATCTCAAGTATGCGCTAAAGATTGTCGAGGGGTACACACGAGAAATTGGTATAAACTTTGGGTTGATCAAGATTCATTTGAAACAAGGACGACTTGCTAGCGTTAGCAATGACCCCAAACTCGTGAACAAGAGCGCTATTAGGGACCTTTGCGCTTGAGAGACCTACCTATACCTAGGCATGCAAAAAAGCCGCATTTGGATACAACATCAGTGAAGGAGGCTCTCCGAAGCAGATGCAAGTGTCTTCTTCGACAGATTTGGTCTTCCAATCTGTCGGCGTTAAACAAGATATCTGCATCTAACATGCTTGCCATCTCGGTTCTACTCTATTTATTTGGGGTGGTCCCATGGACCAAGCACGAGCTCACGGCCCTCAATATCGCTACACGTAAGACTATGCATATACTGAAGAGCTTGCATATCAACTCATCTTTTCCGCGCTTATGCATCCCACGCCGTGAAGGCGGACGTGGACTTCTGAGTATCCAGTGTCTTTATGACTGAATTATTTTGGGTACAGCTCACATCGTGGCAAATGGAAAAGATCATCTTCTGAAAATGGTCAGGAATCACGAGATGATTGGCTAAGGAGCGTTCCTCTACAAAGCTGCGGAGCAGGAGGCCGAGACCCTTGGTCTGGATCTTAACATCAGAAGTAAGGAAAGTGCATTACTCCATCTAGATGCTCCACTTCTGAAAGTCCGGGTAAAAAAAGCAGAGGTGAACAACTACCTCGAACAGCTCCACGACAAGAAAGTGCATGGGAACTTTCACAGAAATGTAGAAGATCAGTCCTCGTCGATGCAGTTAATGTTTACTTTCCTTAAATCATCCTGACTCAATTCAGGCACAGAGGGTTCCATTTTCGCTTGTCGGGACGGTGTGATTTCCGCCTGGGTATACCGTAGCCGCATCTAACATGAAGAAGTTCCCAGCGATAGGTGTAGAGCGTGTCATGCACACTCTTAGCACCTATGACACATACTATCCGGGTGTCTCACCCATGCGGCAACGTCGCATCTCCACGGGCACAATGCGGCCATGAGAGTGCTTTATTATCATCTTTGTCGCTCTTATGGTGTTAACCGCGACCCTGCCCTACCAACGCTTCCAGAGAGATAAAGTCAATTGTCGAGAACAAGTTGTGTAAAATTAACTGCAACTTCGACTTTAAGCTTAAAGTTGTACTCTTGATGCCTGACATCGCACTCCTTGTCAAAGGGAAACGAACGATGTTCGTAATCGAATTTTCGGCTCCGGCCGACGCCAACGTCACAGTCAAGGAGGAGTAAAAAAGGTGAAAGGTATCGAGAACTTATACGGAAGCTGCGGAGGTTGTACAGCGGAGGTTGTCATGCACACTCTTAGCACCTATGACACGTACTATCCGGGTGTCTCACCCATGCGGCAACGTCGCATCTCCACAGGCACAATGCGGCCATGAGAGTGCTTTATTACCATCTTTGTCGCTCTTATGGTGTTAACCGCGACCCTGCCCTACCAACGCTTCCAGAGAGATAGAGTCAATTGTCGAGAACAAGTTGTGTAAAATTAACTGCAACTTCGTCTTCAAGCTTAAAGTTGTACTCTTGATGCCTGACATCGCACTCCTTGACAAAGGGAAACGAACAATGTTCGTAATCGAATTTTCGGCTCCGGCCGATGCCAACGTCACAGTCAAGGAGGAGTAAAAAAGGTGAAAGGTATTGAGAACTTATACGGAAGCTGCGGAGGTTGTACAAAAAGTATTCGGCTAATAAAATTGTCCTCGTCGTCGGTGCTCTCGGAGGTGCGAAATCATCACTGGTTCGTAACCTTGAAGCCATACTCGCGTGCCAGAAAAATGCCAAGGCACTTGCGAGATAGATGCAAATAGCTAGTCATTCTTCTCGCGGTGGTGAGGCGTGGCCATGGGTGTGATAAACCGTGATTCTACTAGGAGGCAGTGTAATTTTCATGGATGGCAGTCGCTCTAAGGAGGACCCTGCGGTGATTGTTTGACCAATTTTTCTTTAAATATAAATACTCGTTTATACTGCTCAACCGCAGAGGCAAATTTTATGCAGTCAGCATTGCATTTCCCACGAAACTAACTTCTAACTTTTTAAAAGTGATTCGGAATCAAACATAATTATAAATATTAATTATTTGTTATTGTTAACAACAAATGTTATGAAGTAATCAAGACAGTAGAAAGTTTCGCACGCAGAGGAATTTTTTTTCTACTAAATCAATTGGCAGAGACCTAAGTAGTGATATTTTGCTAGAGAAACATTTCGAAAATTCTGAATTGTTATTTTTAAGTAACAATCATTGTTATACATTTTTTGAAAGTGGTTTCGTTTCTTAGAAAAATCATTCTTTTCACGAAATAATGTTGCAAACAGATAAAAAGAAATACTCTAACAGGCAAATTATAGGACAATCAGTAACTCTAAGTTATGAATTATCTAATTCATCTTTCAACTTTCTTATAATCTTTCTTATTAAGTAATAACGATGAAAATTGAGAGTTTTTCATACATGTTCTGGCGGGATTATTAATATTGACCGAAGTAGAATGCCTCGTTCTCAAAATTTTTTCAAATATTTGTTGCTAAACAATAGTAATTGAGAGCTACTGGCACTTTTTTCACTTAAATATGAATATTTACGTGACTATCACATAACATAATAGAAAAAGCAATTTTTTTGCTACGTTAAATGGTAGTGATAATGGTCAGTATTCAGTAGTGATTGGGTTCTCGAAGAATGTGGCGTTTAAGAAACATTGATTGACAAGAGCAAAAGAAATTTGCTGAGATGTGCTGGTCATATTGAGAGAATGAAGAGAAAATCTTTCACAAAGCAAGTGAATTTAGCTAAGGTGGATGGTACCATACCCAGAGTTAGACTGAAGAAAGAATGACTGGAAGGTGTGAATGAGACTCTGAAGCGAAGCGACATAAGGAGTCGTAAAAACACAATAGCTTGCATGGAAAGATGAATGGATGTAAAGGAAGCAAAAGATGAACGTAAGGATGAGGATATATAAGGGACAATCGTTTATAGGAAAGAAAGTGACGCCTGAAACAAAGGATTTCAGATACTCATGGGCCTCGTGATGAGCTTTGCTTAGTCGATGTGTTCGAAGAGAAGAATATGGACCTTCTTATGTGTTTATTAGTAAGCTTGAGTGTCTATGTGTTAACCGTGATGCACAATTGCTTTGTAAAGCTCTTCACTTGGGGAGATTGCTAGAGAGATTAATGAGCGACCTTTGTTGAAGTGGTGTTGTAGACGAGTGTGTCGTTCGAACGAATAACACGCGACTTGTAGACTGATCTGGAATCTATCTCTTCTCCTACACATACTCTACTCATCATATATATTCCGTGATCCCCTGTAGTAGAACGCGGCTAGAACCGAACGAGTTAGGCTCACCCCGAAAGGGATTTGGCTTAATAGTTTAATAATCAAAATTAATTTTCTACTTATGCTTTCTTTTTACAGAAGTGGTTGGGCTATTTAGGAGGTTCCGAGGCACGGCCGCAATTCGTGATAGTCCAATTGAACTTCATGTCCATCATTTCGAAAGTGATATAAGTGGAGGTTCAGTTCACCAATTATTACCAGGAGGCCCGTACACGGTAGGAATAAATGAGGACCGCGAATACGTAATTGGATTGATCCTGGCTGAAATTTTGTATCCTTTGGTGGTTCCCAAAGCGAACCTTCCTATTAACTATGATGAAACAATCCCTGTCAATTATGAAAGGATTAGAGTACGTATAGATGGCGTGATTGCCAACATAACTGCAGCGTTGTCGACTGAGGATCTTCGAGATGATCCGTTCTTCCACGGTTTCGGACAAAAACCTCGTCGTTCTGCCATTATACCTGAGCTTGAATAATTCAACTGAAGGATATACATTAGGGTGTGCTAAAAAAGCCTATAGTTTTTTCGGATAAAGCACCACCCAAACTTGTTCCATTGGGTGAAAAAATTTTATAATAAAAGTTCAATCCGCAGTCCCGGGTTTTTACACAGCCCCAAAATAATAATAACTGATGATGAGCGTTAATTTTCGTCAGAATAACAAGTGTTTCGCAGGAAATACAACTAATAGTACCAGACGCCGACGAAAGAAGAATTTGACACGATTGAAACAAAAATATTACTTCTAAGTGTGAAAAACTACCCTCTATATGGTACTATATTTACACATTTTTGAAATTTCTCGACTTCTTGAACAAAGTTTGACCGTATGACAGAATCTAGTGGAGAAGTTCTAAAACCATGCTGCCACTTTAGAAGAATGCGAGGAAGAATTGCAATTTTTCAGAATCATCAAAATTTGAAGTTTTTTTGAAATATCCTTTTATAAAATTGACATTTTGCCTTCAACTTGGGTTCGCTCGACGCCGAATATTATCATCTTCCCACAAGATACTAGCAGAAGATCAAGACGCTCGCCTCGGGCTCATGAGACTCGACGATGGCTAGTTTGTCAAAGACGAAAAAAAAACACTGAACCACATGATGGAAGTCCACTTCTTAATACTTTTTCTTCATTTTTTCACATCTAAAATACAACAAAATTGATGTCTACCCTTCTTTTCTATTAATGAAAACGGATTTGAAATAGTGTTCCTTTGCGTAGTATTAACTAAGTTAGTTTCAAAATAACACTTTTTAAATAATTTCAACACTAACGTATTTCTAGAACATTATATGATAAATACATTACTTTAAATTGAAGTGAAATATCTTAATCAAATGTACATCACTATGTTTTCTCAACGAAACTTTCAAATAATTCTTTAACTATTATGTGTTTTTCGATCAGTTCAATTTACATCAATAATTTTGCATATAAAGAGGAATTTCATTACATTTCCACTACAAATGAGAATAACTTCTTTATATATAATTTTATAGCTGCGATATTAAACATCGAAAAAAAATTCTCTTATTTTAAATTACGCTCCTACCAGAAATGATGTAAATTTTTAAAAAATCAATAAAATCCACTGATAAGGGCCATCATTGTGTGCCAAAAAGTTTGAAACAATTTGATTGTATTTTTTTTACTTGACCCTAACTAACATCAACGATCTCAAAGAAATTTATTATCGAGTGTCAATACAATCATTAACGATTATTATTTTTACCATATTTAGAGTGAATGTGAAAAATGTGAAGATACTGAAATTTTCTTTCCCGCGTTATATTTAGCAGCATATCTACATTTTCAAATTCGTTCACAATCAGGCACCTTTAGAACTAGAATATTGATGTTGATTTATAATTTTTTGATTCATCAACTGAACTCAAATGATTCGTTTAAGCATAATAATCATTCACAGAATTTTTTTGTCATCAATTCATGACTTTTTGTGTGCGAATTTATATTCGGGGCATGTCACCAAGAAGAAATTCGAGCTGTATTTAAATTTCCCATTCCTGAACAAAAACAATTGAAATTTCAAATCTGAGATAAAAACTACTTTGATATAATTGCTTCATCCTAGTATTATCCAAAAAAATCTATTAAATCATGGAAATTGGTAAAATAGCCAGGATTTAAATTTCAAAACTATTTGGGAACGAACCGTAAACGCTACTAAGGCACTTTCGTTTCATCATCTTGTATCTGTATATTCATTTCTTATTGTTGATGCTATTGAGAAAGATAAATTTGTAAGAAAAGTGTTTTAATGGATCCAAATTGTGATTGTGAATACTACATTTTTATGACACATTATGTAGAAGAATAAAAAATAAAATGAGATACAATAAAATAAAAATTAATGAAATAACACAAGAAAAATATTACAATAATCATAATAAATAATACAAATCAAAATAATGAAATAATAATAGTGATGATAATAGAATAATCTTAAAAAATAATGAAAAAAATTAATGAAAAATAAAAAAAGTGTTTAGATGGACCCGAATTGTGATGACTAACATTACATTTCTATGATACATTATGAAGAAAAATAAAAAATAATGCTATACCAAATTTGCAACCAATTTTTTTTAAGTATTCAAATCCACGTCACATCTTATTTTTCTCACGTGAAACTCAGTTAGTGTCAAAAGACCCCACACTAAATGTACAGAAAATGCCTTTTTGCAGAAAATATTTAATCAAAATTTTTTTTGGGACTTCAGACCTGTAAATAAATAATTATAAATAAAATTATCAGAAAACATACAGATTTTTCTTGAAAAATTACCAAACTTCCAATTTTTACATGCATTTTCATAGGAGAATTCGTCCATTATTGGAATGTTATCCTGCTCGAAAACTTTTTGTCAGATTTGACGGAATATCTCAGATGCTGTAGATCGGATCCACCAAATCAAAGTTTCTCTAGCCATGAACTCAAAAGATTAACGACTTGCTGTATCAGGCTGTTTGAGGTCGGTTAGAATTTTCTCAAAGATTCAAGCAAGGAAATCAATATTTCAACGACTTTTCTCGTGAGGATATGTTTTTCTCGTTTATTTCAAATCAATTCTCAGGATACTTAAACAACCCTCGAGCATCCTTCATACAGCAAATCGTGCGACTGTTAAGTTGATCCTGGAGAACTTTTGTTTCAGTTAGTGCGATCTACAATACCTGAAGAATTTAGCAAAATCGGACAAAAAGTTTTTGAGAGTTGGAATAACTGTAGAAATTACTAACGTCGTTTCAAGTGCTTGGGCTTATTCCGAAGGTGAATTTTCATGATATTTTTTTGAATCTGTCAAGATATTTTTCGAATATTTTCCCTAGATCTTGTCCTTGGGTCAAACTTGGTGAAAATAGTCGCAAATTTCATAAAATGTGTGAATGCTCACGAAAACTCGTTCAGAATCGTCATTCATGATATTTTAATGAATTTTAGTAATATTTATAAAAATGTTATCGTTTTGGATTTATTGAAATTATTTGGTGAGTACAATCATTATTCAAAATTTTGCGACCTTCTTGCACCAAGTTTGACCCAAGGGGGAAAAAAATTGAAAAAATCTCAACAATTTACAGAAATGCTACGAGGACTTGCATTAAAAATGAGTCCAAGAACTCTCTAAAAAGTTAATAATTTCCATAGTTATTTCAGTTTTTCAAAAAAAAACTTTGCTTATTATCTTGGAATTTCATTACATTTTGATACCAGATTTTTCCCCATTGGGCTATTGCATCCATGAAATAATATCCCAATGGGAACAAGAATCTGCTTTTCTTCTGTGGATTTGCCGCCCGACAATATTTCGCTATTTTGAACGATTTGCGCCCGAGCCGTTAGTATATTGCATCTCCACGCGCGGCGCTACGAGCGCTCTAGCGGAACGAGGCCCAGTCCAGGAGTCCAGTTGAAGCCGACCAACGACGAGTCCAGTATCTGCTTTTGCATAGCGATGATCTCGCTCCGGTGCATAGCTCAAAACCTGCGTCGCAGTAAAGTACTTTCCGCAGGTTCTGACTAAATGTGGCAGGAGCAAGTCCTGAGTCCTCTCCAATTAGGAGGCACAAGGATTTCCAACACATCGCCCAAGACTGTAGTTGGACAGGACAACCCGAAACAAAGGGACTTTACAATTTCTGAAGATCAGCGATTCCAGGAGGATTCACTCCGGAAGGTTCTTATTCCAGATCCCCTGCGTTCGCCAACGCCGGTTCCGTGCCCAACTAGTCACCCAGAAATTCCGCTGAATGTGGCAGTGCGGGAATTTGAAGTTGCATCTCCGTCAAAGGAATCATCGAGCTACCTCGAAGATCTGACTCATCAGCAGGCGTGCGATGAGGACGTGCTAAACCTTCGAACCTCACCTATCGAGTTCTCCCCTCTTAGACAAAATACCTGAGCCTTTGAGAGGACTAAACATCAGCAGGGCGACCATCGCACGGTCCCCAGTATTTTCGGTCAGCGCTTCATAACCCGGAGCTTAAAAATCATACGAATCTCACTGATTCGCCAGGATCTAGGCGTAAGCATGTCTGTGAAGAAGCGCTTGGGAAAAGAATGGGAGATCGCTCACCTGAGTGAGCATCAAATGGACGCTGCAATGGACCTCACCAACTATTTCTGACATATTGACTTAACCACTATTCTTCCTCCGACATGCTCGCGACCTTTTCCTGGGCTTTCGTTTCCTTTTACTACTACCATTCTAAAAATTGTAGCTCCATTCCGAAAAACTACTTCATTACTCTCCTACTTTGCGAGTCATTTTTTGGCTTTTTCCTAACCCGTGCAACCAGTTCTCTCTCCCTCAACTCCTTCAGCTTCTCCATCCATTCCTCACCTTGACCGTTCCATTCAAAATTCTCGTTGTTTTTACTTTCATACTCAGTCAAACATTCGGCTACTTTTCTATCTCTCATGGCCCTTAATACTTACCTCCTGTTAACGGAAAGGAGAAACAACTTCAAAAGTGTCAAAACAAACAGACGAATGCCAAAGAGAGACAGGGTGTGTGGAGATATGCTTAATAAATTAGAAGTTCTCGTAGAAGGACTCAAAGAGGAGACTTGTGGAAGACTGGATCATATGCAAAAGCGAGGAGGTAGGTAAAGGAGGAGGTGAGAAAAGTGAGATGCAAATGGGAAGAATGGAAAGAATTATGAAAGGGAGAGAAAGAGAATGTTAAGGTAAATTGAGAGGCATAGAGAACAGACAAAGGGAAAATGAAGGGAAAGGAAAAGGGAAATGAGAGCGTTAGAAGAAGAGCGAGCAAACTAGAAATAAGGAACCTACTAATTGAGAGCATGAAAATGAACAGGGAAAAGGGAGAGGAAGAGATTGAGAACCTGGTGAGGGACATCAGTGCTTAAATCACAGTGGGAAGAACAGAAAGACTAGCAGGGAAGGCGGAAGAGGGAGAATGTATGTTTTTGGTGAAAGTCGGGTGTGAGGAGGAGAGGCATTAAGCTGTGAAAAAGAAAAACTTGTCTTCAGAATGAAGGACGTCAAACTGATCAGTCTGAAATCTTTAGCATCCCTTTTCCCAGGTTTGGAAATAAAGGCTATCCTGCCGTCTATCCATACCATTGGCACGTGTTTAAAGACGATGCTCGCCCTGAATAATTTTTTCAGTGGTGGGATGACGCAGTTCATGCTCATTTGTGAGAGTATTCGGTGGACGCTATCCGCCCCGTTGATTTAAATGAGCAGAAGAATCCTACGGCCCATTCTACCGTCTCGATACTAACGACCTTAGCGGTAAAATACCAATAAGCCTTCACCCTTTCCTGGCCCTAGCATTCCTCCTTCCGGTGAGTTTGAGTTCGCTGAAAACTTGAGAAGTGGACTTTCATCAGGTGGTTCAGTGTTTGTTGTTCGTCTTTGGCAAACTTGCCATCGTCAAGCCTTATGAGCCAGAGGCGAGCGTCTTGATCTTTTGCCAGAATCTTGTAGAACCTCATTGTCTTCATAATGTCTTTAGCTTTATCGCAGAAGCCTCTTCAGATTTCCTGTTTTTAGGTTCTCATATTTTTTGGAAAGGGGAAGAGTTTCCCCTTTCCAAAATTGATTTTACGTACTAAGCAATTGTTCTCATGTGATGTGATCAGAGCCCTTCGCAAAAACTTCGCATGCGTGCTTTAACTCATCTATGGTACCGCAGTTTGTGGGCAAATCCACGAGCCTGCTTTTGAGTACCTCCTCGTATGAGTCCCAAAGAGTGTTTCTGGGTTCTCTGGTCTTCGATACCGCTGGTTCTCTCAGGACCAGCTGAAACAAAATATATCTGTGGAACGAGAGACACTCCTCGTCGGAGACTTTGCGCCCCAGTATCTTGCTCCTCAGTTCTTGCGAACATAGAGTTAGATCGAGAACCTCACTTCTGTTTCTGTTCTGGAATGTTTGAGTATAACCTCGGTTAGGGATATCCAGCTGAGTACCCGCTAAGTATTTGAATTTCTCCCTCTGTCGTTGAACTTTCTGTTCCCTACGTTATATGGGAACGGCTACTGACACTGACACCTCAATATTACGTGAAATTGAAATCTGACATTACCCATAGCCGCTGTTCGAAAACGGTGGAGAATATCGAAATGTCATACAGAAGATTTTTGTTTGAAGCGTATCTCGAGTATTTAAAGAAAATTTCGAATTTTTTTTAACTGCAGTTGTAGGTCCAGTAAATATTTCTTACAGTATGTACATTATTTTTATTGGAAGATAAGCTGTTATCGTGCCTTAAAACACGTCACTTATCTTTTCATTACGTAAAGACTCCTTTCGCCCCCTCTAAATTGTACATACTATGTCATGAATTCCGAATGATAAATGAGATAGCAAATAGTTATCTTGAAAGCTTTTGGAGAACATTCAGTCTTGAGACTCTGATCGAAACTCTTTATTTAGTAGATTTACGTTATTTCAAGAAAATGAAGACTGCGTCTGGTATTTTTTGTTTCACCTTAGTGATTTTCACTAATCATGTTGGTAAATATACTAATATCCATCATTCCAAATACATCTTTGGTTGCAGTATATTCATTGCCTATTGGGAATAATAGAAATTTTAAAAAAACTCTCTTTCTCCTAACGCACAGTGCTTTCTAAATGTATAAATAATCAGATTATCACGCTCATACATTTCACTAATTATTTTTGAAGTTCTACTAATTCAGTTAGAGAAAATGAAGCCTCTTAAGGCTAGAAGAAGGTTATAGAAGTGGGGGTCATGACGAATAGATAAGCTTATAAAAGAATGCGATTGTGCGACATTCTCAAGTTTATTCTGACAATAAAAAGGCAAAGTTATGGAACTTGTAAATTACTCAGAAATCTCCATCAACATAACGTAATTACCAGTTTTTGGTTCAAAATCAAAAGCGTTGGATAATAGATCCAACATAAAATTTTAATCTTTCCGTTCCAATACTAAACTCTCCATGGGCTATGAAAACGGTTACTGAAACGAATGCCAAAACGGATAAGGATACTAAAGCGCATACCTAAACTATGATTTCTTTAGTCAATTCAGTAGTTAATACAGAGACTGGTGCCTTCCTCAGAATACAACACAAACTGGTCATGGCTCCTCCCGTTCTGTGTTTTTTTTGCATACTTTCCTTAAAATGACCGAAGTGTCGTGGGACTGACTTCATGAGTAGATACACTACCTTATGACGATCTAGCATCTTAGTATGGAAATGATTTAATACTTATGGAAAACATTTTTTGCATTGAATTGGTAGTCAGGTGCAAGCCTTAAATAATGGAAAATACAGATAATAATGTAGGCTAGGACAAGAGTGACACTTTTGCTGACGAAATTCATGCCCTCGGAAAAGTTTGAGGCGTTGAGTGGAGACTGGGTGTTTGGAATGCTTGAGGTGTGAATGATCTTAAGAGAAGGGAATCGCAAGATGAGATGCGCGTGAGGAAGCTTGATATTTCATGTGTACCTGACGAAAGGAAGAAGGGCTGTGAGATAAAAAAGATTGAGAATGGAATTGAACTATGGTCATTAGGAGAAAATTTATCACATATTAGCCAAAGAGACGGCCCGATTATGAACGAGGAAGCGAAATCGCACGTCAAAGAGTATGAATGTGTATCTCCTAGATTAGCTAGCGTTAGAATCAAAGTGGAAATCAGATAGCTATATATTAAAGCATGCTACGCTCAAGTTGATGGTGACAGTTGTGATGTGAAAGATATCTTCTGCTATTCGTTAAATGATATTCTAAGTACTTGTGATCCCAGCGAAAGAATCATTATATTCGGAGATATAAATAGCTTAGTTGGTTTATTACGATAAGGTACCAACAGGGTGCTTGGTACAGAGGCAAAAACCGCAGCATGGTTGACTTTGTTGTAGTGGACACAAGAGAAACCCCTTAGCCAAGTATCAAGTCAATTATACTTGGGTGACCTTTTCAGAAGTATACGCTCGTTTCAGAACACTTATAACTAATATGTGAATAGCAGAAAAGCTGCATTAGCAAATATAAATGAGAAAATTAATTGTCTCCACAGTTTTCATACTTGAAATATGGACTAGCACAATTGTGTCCCATCCAATACGTCCCGCCCAATACAAATCGGGCTTTACTTAGTGAGTAAATGGAACAACTCTTAAGCAGAATAAATATATGCAGTCTGAACATCGTATCTACAGAATCTCTTTAAAAAATTTTCAACTATATGGTCTCATACATTCAATAGGTTTTTGAAGAAATGTAATCAAGTATCAGATGATGAAGGTCTTTCTTGTCCCATCCGGTACACTCACTTAAGTCACTCTTGCAAAAAAATTGTAATCAACTATGAAATGATGGTCGTCATGAATCAAATGGCTCTTGCCGCAAAAAAAGCATATTCTAAGGGATTTCCGAAATATTTATACTAGGCGAATTGAAGAACAATTAGTAACTTCAAATTATGAATTGACAAATTCATTTTCCAATTTTCTAATAATTTTTGTTATTATGTATCAACAATAAAAATTGATTGTTAGCGGTACAATACATGGCTGAATTAATTATATTCATTACGTTGAAATGCCTGATTTTTAAATTTTGTATATTTGTTACTAAACAATAATAATTGAGTGCCTCTGGCAAATTGCGTCATTATATATGAATATTTATCTAACTGCCGCATAATATAGTAGAAAGAGTAATTTTGTTCCTGAGTAAGATGCCTCATTTTTCAATTTGTTTGTAATACTTATTGCTAACGATAACAGAAATATTTTCTTTATTATTTTCTTCATTTGTAGTCGCTTTGAAACCAATTATAAATAGTTTTCATGAGGAAACGACTACATGACTGTGAATCATGTAAGATTTCACTAATTATCATTTACAAAAATGTTAATAACAACGCATTTATTGACAATATTTAGTCATTTCTCATGACGAAACTATTCAGCGTTTTCCTTCAAGAGAAAATACTCTCTTGTACTTGAGCATTGCAAAGAAGTTTTCATTTACGGATGATTTGAATTGAAAATCTACACATCTCTGGATTCAAAAACTCTAGATACTCTTGAAATTCTTGTCTTTGGATTACAGTTTCTCCTAACACACGCACACAGAGTTGTTAGAATTAAACCTCCTCTCAACCTTGTCAAATCTCCAACCTACGCAATAAACCGCTACGTCCTAATTCAATAAGTTATAACTCATTTCCTTATACTCTTTTGAGCCATAATACATTAGTTCCTTTATTTCAAGGTACTGGCTAAAAACTATAAAGAGTCTACTCCTTCTCCACCAGCTTTCTGTGCTAAGCTTATTTTATTGATAGTTGATATACTTCTGACTGTAATTGTTTATAATAAATCCATGAATATTATTCATTGGCTTCTCTTTTTTCATCCTTATACGAGATCCTTGATCTCAACTGAAACGAAGAACCTAGGTAAAGGGGCAGTATTTTTGTTTTCTATGACGTAATATACGACCTTTTTATGGTGTACTGGCTGGTAAACCAACTAAAGAGAGCCAATATATAATTCATTTGAACTATTTCTATTATTATACAAATGTTTAAGCACAAAAAACTTGACCGAAGACAGGTAGCTTATACTATTTTTTATCATATTCTCATTATTTCTGTTTAATATGTTCAAATTCGAAAATAATCAACGCGGATTCAAAAACTTGAAGACTTAGGGCATAGTCAAAAAACAGTTACCAGAAACCTTTCGAAACAAAACTCTGAATTAGCTAAGCAAGTAGAATAAGTAAGAACGGGCTTGAGATTGATAGGAAAAATAGAACTAAGCTTGATGAGGTATTAGATAAATTAGATTTGGAGTTCGATAGTGACATCTCAGGAACTGATAATTATAGCTGCTCTGCATTTATTGATCCTGCAAATACTACTTTAATTAACACAAATTCAAGTAATAACTAAGGTCATAAGCAAATTAACCGAAGAAGCGTGAAAGTGAATTTCCGGAAACCCATTTAGAACTTCAGATGAGTTAATTGAAAAATTAAAGAAGGTTCATGCCCTCGCGAAAAGCGTGTACTCGCTTCAAAGAGAATTAGGCGATATTTTCATGTGGCATAGGGAAAACTTGATATCGGACGCTGCGCCAATAAAATGATTGGCAGATAGTATTGGAGACGCGCATAAATTAGGCAGTGATGGTGTCACAGATGACGGATTTGAAGCGAATCTGAAAGACGATGTAATTAAATGTTTCAAAGGAAGATTACGTTCGGATTTACGGATAAGGTTGAAAAATAACGCATATGAGACCTTCAAAACTCTTATCAGTGACGCTCTAGCAATTGAGACAAAATTAAATGGCTGTTCAGAACTTCGAAAAAAAAACCAATTAAATCCTCAGAAGAAAAATCACAATCGCGAATCATTACTGAAAACAATTAATTCAATGTTGCTCAGGACACTAAAGTAGCGTGTTTTATTTGCGGAAGACCGAGACATGCTGCCGGAAAATTTTACCGCCTAGAGGACTTTCGACGAAAAGTTTTTTACAAGAATCCTTGACATAATCAAAACTTTAGGCCAGGACAAAATTCAAATATCAGACCTGAACCAAACCAAAATTTCAGAGCAGGACACAATAAAAATTTCTGATACAGGCGAAATCAAAATTTTGGATACGGACAAAATAAAAATGTGGGATATGGACAAAATCAAAATATTAGACCCAGACAGAATCAAAATATTGAGCCTGGACAAAACCAAAAAGGAAATAATGATCAAAATTTTAATATTCAACAGTCCCACCCGTATGCCGCCTGAAAGACCAGAATAATTTGCAATTTTTGTAATAATCCTGGTCACATAGCTAGAGCTTGTAGAAAAAAGAGGAAACATTTTTTAAATCAAACCGGACAAGAAAGTCCTCAACATTATAGACAGAACCAGGAAAACGCCAACGCTATTCCCCCCACGGGTGCTGGGACGAAGCAAGGGCGTATACCTGTTTTCATTTGAGGGCAGTACGGTCAGAAATTTTTTTTAGAAGAAGAATGTAAGTAATAGGTCAAGTATAGATTAGAACAGTATACTGTTTTTGAAGACGTAGGTCATAATATAACTTTCAATACAATTACATCGTACATTGCACATAATTTTTCATTTTCTATTTTGGTCGAAACTTGATTAGAAGAAATGCAAGAGATCTAGAAATATAAATAAATAGAAATGAAGTCTTGAGACTAACATGGATTACCGATTTACCTATCTATACGCTAGGTCAGATTAAGGTCGTGATATTCGGATTTTCAACAATACTAATATAATTTATGATGATGAACCTGTAGATGAAGATGTAGTCTTGGGCTCTGATTTTTTTCCAATAATAATGTGAAAATAAATTACACACGCCAACGTATCGAAATTCATGATACGAATTATACTTTTAATCGAACTGACGTTATCACAATGCCAACGCGAACAATTCTTGATTATTATATAAAAATAGAAAATACAGACAAAAATGAAGGTTATACACGTCAATTATCGATTGGAGAAGAAATTTTTGTGGATCGAGCCATCGTAAAAAACTGCGAAAGTGAAGCCTATGTCAAATACGCGAAAATAAATGAAGAACCTATAAAAATATCAATCCCTAGTTTTCAATTAGAAGATTTTGAACGTAGCGCCTTCGAACATTCAACGAAGAAGTCTGACATTTTCAACAATATAAACGATGAGAACTCGCCGAATTGAGAATCAAATAGTTTTTTGGAAGCTGATGTAAGTTCTAACAATTCGTGCAAATTTACAGCATCACAAGTGAAGAAAGAGTAGAGGCTATCAGAAAATTACTGTGTTCAGATCATTTAACTATGAAAGAATATGAGCACGTTGAAAAATTAATTAATAAAAATGCGCACTGCTTCCATATCGACCAAGAAGCATACTACAACACTCAATACCAGCGACATATGATTGCCCTATTTCTCGTTTTACCCGGATTCTCGAAACCTTTTGTTGTAACTACAGATGCATCAGATTATCATAGGTGGAATACTTTCACAAGGTATAATTGGCAAACATCAAACAATTGCTTATGTCTTCAGGTCACTAACCAATACTGAGCGTAAATATGACACATGTGGAATGAAGGCTCCAGCAATAGTCTACTCCGTGATATATTTTTGCCTCTTTTTGTACGGACGAAAATTCACTCTCGTTACAGGCCATAAGACTCTTTTCTGGTTTGAAAACTCTGAAAACCCTTGCTTTTGACCTTCAAGATGGCGATAAAGGTTTGCTGAATGTGATGACGACGTCGTGTATAAGTCAGGAAAATCAAATGTCAATGCGGATGCGCTTTTAAGAAAACCCATTCTAGGAGATGATGATCCGAAAATTATCGGTACAGTTCTCTAGAGATCCAAACCATAAATATCGATCCGGATCTACTCATGTCAGATCTGATCAGAAAATTTGCATGCAAATGAGTATTCGGATCTACAGGAAACTTACGTAGGATTTATGGTCGCGCAGTTCAACTCTATGACACTTAAGGCTACGCGGTGGAGTTATGTCATACTTCCGAATGCGCACTAGAGTCATGCCGCATTTACGGTTGCGCAGGAAACTTCTGTGGGCTTTATGATTGCGCAGTACAATTGTACGACACTGTAGACTATACAGTATAGTTATGTCGCACTAGGAGATGCGCAGTAGAATCATGCGGCATCTCCGGTTGTGTAGTATACTCCTACGGGGTTCATAGTTGCGCAGTACAATTGGATGACACTCAAAGCTCCGCAATAGAGTAATGTAATACTTGCTTTATGGTTAGGCAGTACGATTATATGACACTTATGCTGCGCAGTAAAGTGTTGTCGTACTTCCGGATGCGCACTAGTGTAACGTTGCATTTCTGGCTGCGCAGTAAACTCCTATAGGGTTTATGGTTGCGCAGTTTAACTCTACGACACTTAAGGCTGCACAGTTGAGTTTTCGTACTTCCGAATGCGCAATAGAATTATACCGCAATTACGGTTGCGCAGGAAACTTCTGTGGGCTTTATGATTGCGCATTACAATTGTATGACGCCATAAGCTAGGCAGTAGAGTTATGTCGTACTAGCTGATATGCAGTAGAATTTTACGGCACAGTAAAGTTATGTCGTTCTCCCGGACGCACGGTGGATTAAGATTGCACTGGTTGTTGCGCAATAGACTTCAATAAAGGTTTATCGTTGCGCAGTGCGATTTTATGACACTTAATGCTGCGCAGTAGGTTTATGCTATACTTTCGAATGTGCAGTATAATTAGGTTGCATTTCCTACTGCGCAGAAGATCTCTGTGGCACTTACGGTTTCTCACTAGAGATATATCTTATTTGCAGCTATGCATTAAACAGTATATGTGGGCATCCGCATGAAGTGGGCCCTTATGGTTGGTATGAGGTTACGTATAAGCTCAAATAGAGTCATATTTTTTATCTGGTTCAATAAAATGAATTTAGCCTAGACGGATTCGAATGAAATACCCTAATCTTTTGAGTGTTTCTGCTCACAAAGTCGTAGATTCAATTAATGTACAGATATTTGCCTTTGAAGTGAAATATGAGTTTTCAAACTGTCAAAGGAACTGTACCCGAACTTTCCTACAATATAAGTTTACTGCAGTAACTTAAATGCCATAAAATTCTAATGTACAGCTATTAGTACAATTTACATCTAATGCGCAGGATTATCTGTTTTAATACTCTACTGTGCATGCTTGCATTCTATATGATGCTGTCGCGCATCCTTGCAAGCGATATAACACTACAGCGATCTGTAACTGTATCATAACTTTACTGCGCAGCCTCAATTGTCATACACATTTGACTTACAGCAATAACAACCACATAACTAATGCGCTACACTAAATGCTACAGAAGCCTACTACGCAACCGCAATTCCAACATCACTCTGATGCGCAACCTTGAATGCCACGTAAGACCACTGCACAGCCGGAAGTTCAGCCTAACTCTCGTGCGCAAACACAAATGCAAATACAATTAAAAGAAGTCTATTACACAGCCGTTGCCAGCGTGCAATTACAACTATGAGGGAGGTCTACTCCGACGTCGGAAGTGTAAACTAACTCAGGTGCGCAATCACAAATGCCACAAAAGTCTACTGAGCAGCTAAAAGTGCAGTCTTACTTTAGTGCTCAACCACAACTGTTAGGGAAGTCTACTGCGCAGTCAGACGTGCAACGTTACTCCAGTGAGCAACCCCAAATGCCACAGAAGTCCACTGCGCATCCGGAAGTGCGACACGATTCTAGTGCGCAACCAGAAATGCCGCAGAAGTCCGGTCTGCTAGGGATATAATTAAAAAATTATCGGATCGGATCTCTGGAGAACCGAACCCAAAATTTTCGATTCGAATCTCCCAATGCAAACTGCTGGATCTATTAAGAAGTCTACTTCCTCGAGGAAGATGTATTCTGTATATCTAGTGCACCTGCAATATATCGTATAAGAACGGGTCGTTTCATCACCTGATGGGGTGCGACCAATCCCCATTCAAAACACAACTTCCTCGAGAAAGATGTATTTTGTACAACTGGTGTATCCGCAATATGTTGTGTAATGACGAGTCATCCCTGTAACCGTTGGACTGGTACCAATCCCTAATTAGAACTCAACTTTCTTGAAAAAGGTGTATTTTGTACACCCGGCGCACTCGGAGGATATTATAAAATGACAAGTCGTTCCAGTAAGCGCTGGGTTGTGACCAATTCCTACTTAAAAGCCAACTTTCTCGAAGAAGATGTATTTTGTAGATCTGGTGTACTTGAAAGATGTTTTACGATAGAGGGTTGATATAGTAACCATTTAAAAACAACTAATCATTATTCAGAACTCAACTTCCTCGAAGAAGATGTATTTTGTACACCTGGTGTACTTGGAAGTTGTTATATAATAAGAGGTCGTCATAGTAACCATTGGAATGCGACCAATTCCTATTCAAAAGTCAACTTGCTTGAGAAGGTTGTATTTTTTACACCTGGTGCACTTGGGAGATGTACAATGACGGGTTGTCCTAGTAACCGTTAGTGTGCAACCAATCACTATTTAGAATACAACTTCGTCGAAGAAGATGTATTTTTTACACGTAGTGCAAACAGAATATGATAGGATGACGGTTGAGACAATCAGCTAGTAAGTTGGTGGGATTTCCACGGAAACTCAACCGAGTCTCCAACTGGAATTTCCGTAGGATATTCGTGAAGTACTTTTCGGGGAATCTTTCCACATGAGAACGAACACCTAAGAAACCATTATGGGCCAGTTAGTTGAATTACAGTTTCCTTCAGTTCGGTCCCTCTAGTGTCTAGTTCAGTCTGCAAAACCGGAATTCATCTTGGTCGTGTTTGTGTGTTAACCTCATTGTGTCAGTGCTGTGCACCAGAAAATCCAAGTCCGGGGCTCGCATTCTTTGGAATCCTTTCGATCATTGTGATCTCTAATTGTGCCATAGCATTTGTGACATAAAGTCCAAGTTGGGACTTGAAAACTAACACACACACACACACGGAAGATTGTTAGGACTGAACTCGCCAAGGACCATAAAGTATCTACTCGTCTTGCGTCAGCTCCCCGTGCTCAACTTATTTTATAGATAGTTTACTCATTTCTAATTGTAATTGTTTATGATAAATTCATAAATATTATTTATTTGCTTCTCCTTCCTCTTTCCTGTGCGAGATTCTTGATCTCAATTAAAACGAGGAACCTAGGTGAATGGGAAGCATTTATGTTTTCTATGACGTAACAACTTACCTTGAGTTGAAAAATATGAACATCAACAGGAGAGTTCACTAATGTGGCATCAAGAATTTGAAAAATCGTTTCAAAGTCTGCACCACGAGAGTCACCCCGAAAGATATTAAATTTGGCTTCGTGGTATAATAATGAATAGTCATAATTAATTTCCTACATATATTTTCTTTTTACAGAAGTAGTTGGGCTATTACGATACTTCCGAAGACAGGCCACGATTCATCCTGGTCCCATTCAACTTCATGTTCATCATTTCGAAACTGATGTAAATGGAGTTCAAATTCGCCCATTACCACCAGGCCCGTACGACGAAGTATTAACAGATGCGCATAACGAGTACATCCTTGGAGTAATTCTAGTTGGACGTTTGTTTCCTATGGTGGCACCTAGAGCAAACCTTCCTATCAACTATGATCCAACAAACCCTGTCAACTATGAAAGAGTTAGAGCACGCATAGATGGCGACATTTCCAACGTGACTGTACCAATATCGAATGAGGATCTCCTAAATGATCTATTCTTTAAGGAAATATGGCTAGGAAATCGTCGATCTGTCGAGATACCTGCACCAGAATAATTCAATTCGAGGGTTTTGCAGGAAATACAACTGAAGGTACTAGACGCCGACAAGAAAAGTACTTGACCAAATGAGAATAAAAATGCTACCACTTAGCGTGAATTCTACCCCTAGGAATTCAAATATCAAATTGTGCACTTTGAAAATTTTATTGGCAATTCTTTGGATATTTGAGTACGTAAATGACGAGTTAAGCTATAGGAAAGTCGAGAATAAAAAATATAATATTTTCAAATTCAACCCCTAGAAAGGCAGTTTGTCACGATAAGAGATAGTATTTTTGGTCTTCTTGGGCTGAATTTTCTTTTCTTTGACGCATGGTACCATTAGTTGTGTTTCCTGCCAAACGTTCATTATTTTCACGGAAATTAACGTTAATTTATACTCTGATCATCTTAGGACGATTTGGAACCCAAAGCCGTGGCTTAAACTTTCTTTAAATAAAAAAATACGTGTTTCTTTTCAAGCAAATGAAACAAGTTTAGGGGAAGCATGATCAAAATAAAAAACATTCGGTTTTTTCGGAACACCCTAGCATACATCTGAACACTACCAGCGGGAATTATCTACACGCCTACTATCTTAGCTGTTGCTAAAGTGAGATCATTTTTTTCTCGGTATTTGAACACGACTGGGGTCTGAGAGTGAAGAAATTCTAGAAAAAATGTTTCCACCAAGTAGAAATAAGAACCAGCCATTGTCACGTGTGATATGTCGCAGAGCCGCTGTTCGAAAACAGTGGAGAATATCGGAAATTCATACAGAAGACTTTCGTAAGGACCCTATCTCGGGTATTTAGATCAGAAAATAGAACTGTTTTATCTGTACTTGTGAAACCAGTAAATAACACTTACAATGAATACCTTTTTTTATTAGAAGATAAAATGTTATCGTGCCTTACAACACATTATTTATCTTTCGATTACGTAATCACTCCTTTCGATTCCTCTAAATTGTATAAACAATGTCGTAAATCTATATAATATAGTCCCTATGTATGTATAGTATATTTCGTATGAAGAATAAAATAGCAGATACTTGTTTTGAAACGTTTTGAAGAATATTTATTAATAAAAACCGTGTCGAAATTCTTGATAAAAGGATTTTCCTTATTTCAACGAAATGAGGACTGCGAATGTCTTTTTGTGTTTCGTCGTTGTGATTTGCACTAATCTTCTTGGTAAATATAATAATATCTATCACTTAAATTATATTTTTAGTTGCAGTATATTGGTTCAAATTCAAGAGCGTTGCGCAATAGACCCAACATCAAATTTCAATCTCCGCATTTCAATATTAAGCTTACCATCGGTTATGGAAATGGATACTGAAAAGGATACGGAAACTACGATTTCTTTAATTAATTCATTAGTTAAGATAGAGGCTGGTGCCCCCCTCAGTATACAACACAAACCTGTCATGACTCTTTTCGTTCTGAGTTTGTTTGCATACTTTTCTTTAAATGACCGAAGTGTCGTAGGACTGTCATTATGAATGGACACACCATCTTCTAATGATTTAGCAGCTCAATTTGGATATGATTTTATACTTATGGAAAACATTTCTTGCATCACGTTGATAGCAAGGTGTGAGCTTCAAATAATGGAAAATACAAATAATAATATGGACTCGAATAGATATGGGTTAGAATCGAAGTAGGAATCAAAAGGCTATTTATTATAGCATGCTGCGCTCAAGTTGATGGTGACGGTAGTGACGTAAAAGATATATTTCGAGAGTCGTCTAATGATATTCTTGATACTTGCGACCCCAGCGAAAGAATCATTATACTCGGAGATCCACATGTATGACTGGTACAGAGGTGAAAGCCGCAGTAATTATAAATGAGAGATTGAGAGGGCTAGTATAGTAAGAGATACAAGAGTACAAGCAAGTACTAGCACTGAATAAGTCGGAATTGAGGGTCTACGAGTAGATCAAAGAATGGGTCGCGCGCTCGAAGACGCGGAAAAGAATTGTCCACGCTGTGACGTCGCACGGCGGCACGATTTCTTGTACGTGTCGCGTTCGACGCAGTGCCGAATGACGAATCCTTGGATGTTAGATGTTATTATTTGAAATTTTCCTAGAAATTGTTCTTGAATTTGTCAAATATACCATCGTAAATGTAAAACAATGAAAACGAACATTCACTGTTGGATTTGAATTGTGGGAAAGACCTAATTGAAGCGCGACAATTTGATGACGAATTTATAAACGATTCAAACTCATATATTTCTCTGTATTATTATTTAGTTCATGCCTACAATGGCCTTGGATACTCAGGCCCATTGTGTACATTGAAATAAGAAAGACAAAGTTCATTCATACCAACGTTTATCTACCTGGATATTTAAATCAAATCTAATCTGCCGTTTCTTACAACTGTGAAATAATTTCCCAAAGATTCTTCATTACTTTTGTAAAGCAGTATAAGCGAAGTTATAATAAATTTATAAGATTTTGGTTGTTGAAATTATTATACAGAAAAATATATGAGTTCGAATCGTTTCAAAATTCGTCATCAAATTTCCCTGCTTTAATTATGTCTCTCCCACAATTTAAATCCAACAGTTAATGTTCAGTTTCATCATTTTCCATTTTCGATTTCAATTGAAAATCGACCGATTGCAATAATCTTTCCAACAAATTTGCTTCAAACCTTAACGAAGAAGTTTGCCGTATCACTTTTTCCGTGCCTTGAACTTCTCCAAACTCTTTTGATTTCTGAATGTCGAAAAACATGGTTTTTTCTCTCATTTAAAATATAGTTCATTTACAACTATTTTTCAATGGTCTCCTTCATCTTGTAGACATCGGTAGTTTTCCAAATGAAAAGCATTTTTATTTTTCCAAATCCGTTGATAATTTACTGATTTGGAGCAATATAAGTTTTAAAAAACACGATTTTCTTACGGAAAACAAACTCTTTCGGGTAACCATTAGTTTCAGATATATATTTCAGGCATTCCGCAAATTTTTCTGTAACGGAAAATCTCATGTTCTGAAATGGTCTACTTTATGGCGATCGACCTTAAACATCTCATTAATTTATGACAATCAGGTTGAACTTCCAACTGAATATTTGTGTTCCTTGAGCGTCACTGCAGTTACTAGGACGTCCATTGATTTAATTTAACCTGAGTAACATTTATTTATTGGTATTGTTCGTCTAATGTTTTATTCTCTAGGAGTTAAAAGTTTGAAGTTCAAAGTTGAAAGAGGGTATGGTAGCAAGTTTCCTTGTGAAACTTGGAGAATTCACTACAAGAATGTATGATTTGTTAACCCTGCAATGCTTTCCCAGAAGTTTTGATGATTACTGCTATCCACTTGTCGATGCGACGAACACCACCACTATTATCGGGTAAAATCAAAATTAACGGCAGTTTCCGTGAATTTGACCCTCAAAATTTATAGAATAGTTGTTCACATTGAATGAATATGAAAATTTTGAAAGAAAACAGAATTTAAACAATGTGAAGTGTGGCAAAATAATGAAATATTTCTGGAGTTTGTATATTTCAATTTTCAAGAATGCAAGTACAATTAAATTTCAATGGCAAACAACATAATTGACCTGGAACAATAAATTGTAAAATTGTCTCATGAGAACAGTACATCTATGTAATAAATAATCAATAAGATACATCACAACCATAAAGAGACTGTTTAGTGCTCACGAAGAAGCAAAACAATCTCTGCAAATTAAGCGATTATGATCCCCACAAATATTGTTCTTGCACTTTTCGCATAATAATTTTGTCATTCTTCGTTTTTGGTAGGGACAGTAGGCACATATTATTCTATCGCCGTGAAGGAGGCTAGGTTGTTATTCAGGTTGGATATCACTAGATGGTTGAATAACATTCAGGCATTTGCATATCATACTACGGAACATCCTTGGGAATGGTAATGTGAGTCGAATATGCATCCAAGGAGACATCAGTTTGTTAGCCAATGCCATAGTGAATTCAAATTTTGTTGGAGCTTTTTGGTTTGTCGGAAGATTGTGCACATGTATAAGGTGGGAGTTGAGAATAGCTATGTTCACCATTTTATAGAAGAGTCAGAGGGGTCAGCGTCTAGTTTTTTCTGACACAATTCATGTTGGTGCAAATTTGATCCAAAGTATCCCCCGCTCGTTTTGCAGAATTATAATTTATTATAATTTCTGGTTTGCAGATTTCTTCATTTATGCTGTTGTCAAAGTGCATCGTTGAAAGAAGAGTAACCTTGTTCTTTTTCTTGGTTGGTTTGAGCGAAACTGTGGTGATCTCTTCAGAAAACAAGAAGGAGCTTAATCCGGCTCACCTATTCATGAACTTGGGGCCTGTGAAATCTTTTGGGAGTTCTCGTTTGTTTTTTTTTATCGTCCCCAGCATGGTTATTTTATGATCTGCGAGTAAGGTTTTCGCCAGAGGTATGCTGCTGAACCAATTGTCACACGTCAAGTCACGGTAAGAATTTTTCAGAGGCTCCACAATTTTAGTAGTGATGTATTCGCCAAAAGACAATTTTTCTGGGAGCGTTTGGATGGAAGGTACATCTTGAAGAGACAACGGTCTCTAAAGACAACCAGCCGTTCGTCAATGGTAACATATGAACTTGGTTTGTAGTTGATTTTACAACTGGTGACGAATGAGTCCCATATGCCAGGAAAAAGTGCCAATTTGTCTGTCTTCAGCCTTCCCGCTCTCGTTTCTTTTTCATGAAATCGCAAAAAATTAATGAGAAACTCAAATCTTGCTCGCTAGTTTTCTCCAGACCTCGATGTATCAGACAAAATGTCAGTTGATGAATGACTGTCTTTTTTTGCAGCGCTCATCACGAGAACTTTCAACGGGGCCTGGAGTTAAGTGAATTACATTTCGCGTCAGCGTTTTTCCTGGTTGCTTGATAGGTGTTGTCTTCCAGATATAGTTGCCACCTTTTCCAGCTAACTAGAATTTCACTCTGCTCAAGTGACAAAAGAGACGCTGTGATGGATGCGCTCGTTGATTCAGATGTCTGTTTTTTCAAACGTCATCTTCGTTTTTCTGTTTGTATGGATTTAGACGCTGAGGTTGAGGCTCGTACGAGCTGATTTACAATTTCCTGTTCAATATCTTCAATAACTGGACGATCAGTACTATCGCTGTCCGAGTCTGATACCCCCTCGTCATATCGAAGATAGGATTTTTATTCTGTAATGCTACCCATTAGTCAGTCCGACAAATAAAATTTTTTTTCTTACTGCTACTCATTCGTGGCATCGACGAAGTGACCCCTAATTTAGTGAAAAAAAAACTTACCAAGGGTTGAGCGCAGTTGACCGATTGCACCGAGGTTCTGAAGGGTACTGATGGGTCGAAGCATAGCTGAGTGTACACTTCTCTAGAGCGCGCCACTGCGTCTCAGTACGGAAAACTTTTGTTCATGTTCGTCGCATCGACCGAGAGTAGCATTCCAGTTTTAAAAAAAGTTTATGGTGACAATTTCTTGTCTGAAGAAGATTGACGCAAGAAACGAAAGATTTTGGATACACATGCGCCCTTGTGAAGAGCTTTGCTTAGTGCACGTGATCGAGATGAAGAGTATGGATCTTCTGACGGATTGATTAGTCATAGTTTGAGTGCTTATCAGTGAAATGCGATGCTTGATGTCTTTGTGAAGCTCATCATCTGGGGCGATTACTAGAGAGGTTGATTAACGCTTCGTGTCGGAGCGGTAATAGTGTGTCGTTTGAATGAGAAACACGTGACCTCCAGTCTGATCTAAAACTTATCTCTTCTCCTACGTATCCCTTACCTATCCTTACCATATAAGTTCCATGATCCATGGGAATATACCGCGGCGAGAACCAAACGAGTCACGCTTACCGCTAAAGGGATTTGGCTTAATGCTATAGAAATGAAAAATGATAATTAATTTCCTACTTATATTTTATTTCCACAGAAGTAGTTGGGCTATTTAGAAGGTTCCGAGAACGGTTCGCAATTCATCCTGCACCCATTCAACTTCACGTTCATCATTACGAAAGCAGTTTAAATGGAGGTCTGGTTTACCCATTACCACCAGGCCCGTACAACGGGGTTTTAACAGATAAGCATCACGAGTACATTATTGGAGTAATTTTCATGGAACGTTTGTTTCCTATGGTGGTTCCTAGAGCAAACCTTCCTATCAACTATAATCAAACAAACCCTGTCAACTATAAAAGAGTTAAAGCACGCATAGATGGCGACATTGCCAACTTGACTGTACCAATATCAAATGAGGATCTTCTGAATGATCTATTCTTCAAGAAATTAGGGCCAGGAAATCGTCGTTCTGCTGAGATACCTGCACCTGAATAAATCATCTTCAACCCGGATATCAACAAATATCACATTATAAAGGTCTTTGCTAAAGAATTGTGAAATTCGGATTATGACTTTGTGCAAGTGAAACTTTAAGAAACCAAACGAAGAACTTCTTTCACATTTTTGTATTATAAATAAATTTGAGAACATTAATGATGTCTATCTGCATTTTCTGTTAAGACAGGCGGATTTGAAAAGGTTTCCATTTGTGTAGAGTCAACCAAACTAGTTCTTAAATGTTTTCAAATTAATGTTAACACCAATGTATTTTCAGGGGATTATATGACAAATGAATTTTTTTTAATGAAACTGAAATGTTTCAATCACATGTATATCACTATGTTTCTTGAAAGAAATTTCCAAAGAATTCTTCAAGCACGATTTGTTTTTCTATCGATTTAATTTACATGAATAGTTTTTAATGAAAACAAAAATTTTATGACATTTGAATTTAATATAAAAGTCACTTCTCCATATATACTTTTTCAACTGCGATATTAACCAAAGGAAAAAATTCTCCAATGTAAATCATGTTAATGCAAATACATTATGAACATTTTAACAGAATTAATAGAATCTACTGATGAAGGCGACTATTAGGTGCCGAAAGTCTACATTTTCAACTTCCTTCTTATTTTATTAGGAATCATTAGAAAAGTGTCACCGAATTTGGTAACATGAAAATCGTAGGATGCACATTTTCTAAAATTTTGTTAACTTACGGACAATCAACATCCTTTTGCTTATGTGAATGATTCTTTATTTCCTCAGATATTTGAAGTGATTTATTTCAAGTTGCGTCCTAAAATATGAGTGTCACCGAGTGGAAATAAAACTACCGGGACAAACTTTCAAGCACAACTGAGCACATTTAGAACTGAAATATTAACCTCTATTCATAATTTCTAAATCCAACAACTTAATACAACGAAATCAACAACAAATTTCGATTATACTATTGGGGCCGGAAATTAATGTAAATTAAACAAAAAAAGCAAATGCTTGGAAAAAAGTTTCATTAAATTTATTTTTTGGATTATTCAAACATATCTTGAAAATTTAAGCAAAAAAGTCGACGTGTTAACGACTTTCCCTGTAAAAATATGTTTTTCGCATTTATTGTGAAATGATTTCCGGTCAGAATAGCATAATTGAAGAATCTCCCGTGATTTTGGTCGTTAGGCAGTGTCGATTTTCTCGTTTCCATGTTTGGGGGGTATATAAACAACCCCCAAAAATTTGTTTACAACCAATAGTGAATCTGGTAAGTTTATGTGTAAGAAACTTTTGTTTAAGTTGGTCCGATCTAAAAAATCTGTGAAACCTAGCCAAATCTCACAAAAAGTTTTAGAGAAGAAAATAATTTCAATAATAAACAAATTGTTCTAATAAAATACATGTGGGAATAGAATGCTGGTATTTGTTTGAGGAAATCTGTCCATTTTTTAGCTAATCGTCTTACGAATCATTGATCTCCAGGTTCGAAATTACAAAAAAAATTAGGCCATTATGTATAAATTCGGTATGAGGTCATTTCGATGATTTCCAGAAACGGGAATAACTCTGGAAATGATAAACGACTTTTAAAGTTCTTGGGTTCATTTCAAAAGAAAATTTTTATAGCATTTTCATAATAGTTGAGATATTCTTTCAAATTTTTCCCCTAAATTCTGCCTTTGGGTCAAGCTTAATATAAGAAGTTGCTCATTCTATAAAATGTGTAAAAACTTACAAAAATTTGTTCAAAATCATTATGACTACAACCATTCGATATTTTTCGACCTTTTCGCGCCAAGTTTGACCCAACAACAGAATCTAGGGAATTAATTCTGAAAACATCTAAATAATTCACAAAAATGCTATAAAAACTCGACTTTGAAATGAGTCTAAGGACTTCTAAAAACGTTGACTATTTCCAGAGTTATTTCAATTTTCGAGAATCATCATAACTTGTCGTTTTTTTACTACATCTTGGTTCGGAAAACAAATTTCAAATTTTAATCTTTATTTTGTTTATACTTGCTCCCTTTTACGGGTCTAAGAATCTCTACAAAACCATTACAAGATTTTTCATCGACAATCTAGCTGGTTCATCTATTTTTCTGTTGTGCTCATTCCAAATATGAGTCTCCATAGCATTTTTCTTAGTTATTAGGATATCTGAAGACTTTTTGCCCATATTCTACCGTAGGGTGAAGCTTGGTGCAAAAAAGTCGCAAAATTTCAACTGATTGTACTCACAAGATGCTTTAAAAAATTCAAAATAAGAATATTTCAAGGAATATTACTCAGATTTATTTCAAGATAATAATTTTTTTCAATTTTTGTAAGTATTCGAACATTTTTGAAATTTTTCGACTTTCTGCACCGAGTTTAACTCTATGGCAGAATCTTGGGAAAAAAATTCTAAAAACATCTGAACACTACGAAAATACTGTGGAGACTTACATTAAAGAAAAAGCCCAAAAATTCTTCAAAAATTTAATTATTTTCAGATCTATTACGTTTGTTGCGAAACATCGAAATTTGACGTTTATTTGAAATTCTTTTCATCAAACTGACATTTTGCCTTCAACTTGGGCTTACTCGATGCAGAATTTCATTACCTTTCGCGATATTATGACGGGAACCTTTTATTGATTATGTTATAAAAATGACGGCCACTTAGCAACATATCAAAGAACAGGCGTGTATATAAATTGAGCTTCTAGACATAGGAATTTTTATTTCTTGATTTATTTAGCAGTTTAACATTATTAGCGAGAAATATTACATTGTGTCTTTGCCAAAAAGTTGTGAGATATGTACTACGAGTTTAAAAAAAAAATAAAATATCAAAAATCCGAATGAATAATAAACAAGTTTTTTGAATTTGAAGTGAAGGATTTCAATCGAATGTACATCAAAATATTTTTTTAAAGAATTTTTTGAAGAAGTCTTTAACAATATGTGTTTAGATCGGTTTAGTTTACATAAGGAATTTCGTTAAAAAAGAAATCTCATTACATTTTAATCAGAAATAAAAATAACTTCTTCATATATAATTTTCCAACTGCTATATTAACCAAAGATAAAATTCTCTCATTGTAATTTATGTTCCCACAAGAAATTTTGTTGATTTTTACAAAACTATTAAGATCTACTGATGAGGGCCACCATTGTGCGCCGAAACGTTGGAAACAATTTGATTGTCTTTGATTCATTTGGACCCTAGCCAACATCAATGCTCTCAAAGAAATTCATTATTTAGCGTCAATAGAATCCTCAACAATCACTAATTTTATAATATTTCCAGTCAACGTGAAGAAATGTTGAAATACAGGAAACTTTTTCTTTCGCAGTCATTTGAGCAGCATATCTAATTTTCAAGTTGTATCCCAAAATATGTGTGTCATTGGGTGGGAACAAAACTTCGGAAACAGACTTTTAAGCACAATTGAGCAGATTTAGAACTTAAATATTGATCTCGATTCATTATTTTGATATTCATCAACTTGATTTAAATGGTTCGTATAAGCATATCAATTGTTCCAAAAATTATGTCGTCATCAATTTATCCATTTTCGTGCGCGAGTCTGTATTTGGGGACATATTACCAAGGGAAGAAAGCTATATTTTAATTACCTATTACTAAGCAAAAGCAAGTCAAATTCCGAAACTTTGATCAAAACTACTTTGACGTCAATTCTTTTGTCCTTGTATTATTTAAAAAAATCTGTTGAATCATGGAAATTGGTAAAATTTCCAGGACTCGAACTAAAAAACTATTTGGGAACGATCCAGAAACGTTGCTAAGGTATTTTCATTTTATAATATTGTACCTGAACCTTTGGTTTTTATTGTTGATGCTATCGCAAAGAATTAAATGTGAAGAAAGTGTTTAGATAGACCCAAATTACGATGGTTAATATTATATTTTGACGACAGATTATGGAGAAAAATAACACAATATGCTATACGAAATCTGTAACAAATGTTTCTTTCTTATGTATTCAGATTGAGTGACACCGTATTCCTTACGGTAAACTCAGTTGAACATGTTTCTAGGCTAGATTCTTTTTCAAACATGAGAGACATGTTCATTTATTATCAAAGAAAATCAAATGGATGGCTGGCATTATAACAAAACATTTAGACATAGCCTAACATCCAAAATCACAGGAGATTTTTCAAATATACTATTGAGGTCGGAAATCACATTAAAATGGATGTGAAAAACCGTTCTCAAGCTGGGAAAGACCTTGAATTTATTACAGGGTCTGTTTCAGCATCCTTTACACATTTAAGCAAGTAAAGGAAATTTTCTAGCAACCCAAGTAACAAAAATGTTTGATCATACTATTGGGCCGAAATTTAATTTGCAATAAACAATAAAATCATATTCTTCCAGGAAAAGTCGTTGAATGTATTTAAAGGGTTATTTTAACGCCTCTCAGAGATTCAAGCAAGAAAATGTACATTCCGTAACAACCAGGGTTATTGAAATCCCTAAAATATTCGAGCAAAGAAATCGACATTTCAACTACTTTCCCTGCGAGAATATGTTTTTCTTGTTTATTTTAATGCAGTTTCCGGTCCCAACAGTATAATAAGATATTCTCCTGTGATTTTGGTTCTTGCAAAATTTAGCGGCTTTCCCGACCTGGAGATGTTTCTCACATTTATTGTAAAGTGATTTCTGGTAACAATAGTATTATCAAAAAATCTCCCTTGATTTTGGTCGTTAGAAAAAGTCGATTTTTTCGTTCCAAAGTTTAGGCGATGATTAAACAATCGCAAAACATCTTGTATATAGTCAATATTGAATCTGGCAAGTTCATGCGTAGAAAACTTTAGTTTCAATTGTTCTCATCTGCAAGATCGTAAAAATCTAACCAATTCTGGCAAAAAGTTTTTAAAAAGGAAAACATCTCAATAATAGACGAATTTTCTCATTAAAATACATGTCAAAATTGAATGTTTGGTAATTGTTTGAAGAAGAGCTGTCCGTTTTTCTGATGATTTTGTTGCAAATCATTGATCAGCGGGTTCGAAATTACAAAAAAGTGATAATTATTTATTCTGACAAAAAACCATTTTCTGTACAGTTGGGGCAGGGGCATTTCAATGATTTCGATAAATTGGAATAACTCTGGAAATAATAACATCTTTCAAAATTTTTGGGATCGTTTTAAAGGTAATTTTTTATAGTATTTATCTTAATTGTTACAAAATTTTTCTCTTGATTCTGCTCTTGGGTCAAACTTGCTGAAAAAAGTCGCAAATTTTTAAAATGTATCATTACTTAAGAAAATTCGTTTAAAATTGTCATTCATCATATTTTAATAAATTTTAGTAATATTTTAAGAATTTTATTGCTTTAGATTTCTTAAAATCATTGTGTCAGTGCAATCATTATGTGAAATATTGTGACTTTTTCACACCAACTTTGGCCCAAGGGCAGGTTTATTAGGTGCAGAATTTCATGACCTCTCGTGCCATTATAAGGAGAAAATTTTCAAATCAATATTATAAAAATTAAGGGACTTCAGGAAAAGCTTGGAAAATAGGTGTGTAGATAATTTCTGACGGTAGTGTACAATAGAATGAACAATACTATCCCTTCAGAAAAGATGTTCGGTCAACAAAAAAAATCAAAAACTATAATCTTTATTTTGTTCATACTTGCTCAGTTCCACGGGATTGAGAGTCTCAACAGAATCATTACATGTTTTCTCATCTAGAATCCTCATAAACAACTTGACTAACAATTTCTTACATATTGACTTAACCACTGTGCTCCCTCCTAGATGTTCGCAACCTTGCCCTGGGCTTGCGTTTCTTCGAACCACTATTAATCTAAGAATTGTAGCTTTATTCCACAACACCACTTTATCACTCTCCTTCTTCAGATCTCATTTTTTGGTGTTTCACTACCCCGTGCAAACAGCTCTCTCTCAACTCTTCCAGCTGCTTCATCCATTTCTTACCCTGACCATTCCTATTCAAAATCTACTTTATTCTACGTTCCGTACTCCCCCTCCCCCATCGTCACTTGTGCAACTCTCTAACATATGTAACCATGATTCCTGCTCATACCTACATACTCTACACAGATTATCCTCCTCATTTATCCAATACGTACATGTTCTCACCCCCTCTCTCATTCCGAATCTCACCACTCTATTCCGTTTGCTCCCCTCCTTAAGCTTTCTTAGGTATCCCGGCTTCCCCTTAATCTTTATCATACTATAGCAGCTGTTGTACCCTGACTCCAAGTGCCTGACTACCATATTCTCTCGTCCTATTTCTTTCCTCATCATATAACCTGGCCAGGTCTAAATCAGCTCCATCACCCATCTCAGAAATCACACATACAGACTTTCCACACTTTTATGCTCCTTCCATCCCCAAATTTCTACTCCATAACTTAACACTAAGCACACTAGCACGTCGAACATCCATACACTCGTCCAGTCATCCTTGAACCTTCTCCTCCCCATAAGTATAACACACTTGTCTCATTACATTACTCACACCTTTCAATCTCATCCTTACCTGTAGCTCGTTCCCTTTCGCTGTTTTGAACCAAAATCCTAGATAGCAAAAGTCCTCCACCAAACCTACCACCTCGCTATTCATCTTTCATTCACACTCTGCTCTACCCTTTCTATTTCTAAAACACATCATCTTAGTCTTACTCACAGTCACCCTTTAATACTTTCGTCTCACCTGCGAGTACTCTTTGCACGCTCTCATCATCAGATTCAACCTCCTATCATCATCCGCTACTAGAACTATATCGTCTGTAAATGTTGATGAATACAGGGTATCTATTCCCAATATTGTCCCCACTTTTACTTTCCTCTCGATCTTCTCAGCTGAATTTGCCAATAGGACACTGAACAGAAGATGGCTTAACAGGCACCCTTACCGAAGTCTCCTTCCTGTGCAAGATTCGTCCAATCTTTTCTATCTTCGCCCTTATCTTAATCTCCACAAATATTTCTCTTATCCTTTCAGTCAAACATTCATCTCCTCCTCTAGCTTTCATGGCCTTCCATACCAAACTCCTGTTGACGAATCCAAATGTTGTTTCAAGATCCACAAACAGTGCAACTGGTTCTTCTTTCTTCCGTTCCCAGTTCTTATTGATTAGAAAATTGAGCACGCGAATGTTATTTGTTGTCCCCATCCCTTTCCTATAACACGTTGAGCTGTATGGTTTAGCTGTTTCCTTCTACCTGTTTCTCCAGCCCAATTCTGAGCACTATTCCGAAAATTCATAGCCCACTGATATTAGTGTTATACGTCTGTATTCTTCCACTCTTCTTCTCTCTTTTTCCTTCATCAAGGGCACTACCACTCCTGTCTCCCATTCCTCCGTCTACCCCTCACTTCTCCGAATCTTATCGCGAATCTTTCACATCTCTTCTTGCACTCCTTTTCTCCACCATATTTCAGTGCTTCACTTACCAAGGCATCCTCAAATGTTGCTTTGTTTCGTTTCAGCCTTGCAGTTGCATCATTTACCTTTTCCTTGCTAAATTTGATTCCGCCGTATTCGTGCTTCGCCACCGCCTTTCAGCCTTTATCTTTATCTTATTTTCCATGCTCCTTTGCAGTCTCTTGTAATACTTCTTCCACTAGCCCATATCGATTTCCTCATTTATGCCCTTACAATCTCCTTCTTCGCTGTTTATCACTTTTGATTCCCTTCCTTTTCTCACCTCTTCCTCGAGGAAAGAAAAAATAAAAATGGAAGAGGAGGTCGAAGACCTGGGAAAGGGAAACGAGTTAAAAAATATCAAAGAGCAATGAATGCGGCGAAGAGAAGAACGCCGGAGAGAGAAACAGTGGGTGGAGATATGCTGAATAAATTAAAAGCTCTTATAGGAGGATTTATGGAGGCGACTTGTGTAAGACTGGATTATATGGAAAGGCAAGGTTGGAGGTAAAAGAGGAGGTGAGAAAAGTGAGGCAGAAATGGGAGGAATGAGATAAATTGTGAAAAAGGGAGGAACAGAATGTTTAGAGTAATTTGTAAGGCAAAGAGAAAAGGCAGAGTGAGAAAGAGAGAATAAGGGGAAATAAAAGCGTAAAAAGAGAGAAAGTGAGCAAAATAGAAATAAGAAATAAACATGAGGTGAAAGAGGTAAGGGGTATCGGATAAATGAAAGAGTGTGGGGCGAGTATGCACGAGAAGTCTAAAAGGTTGTGTTTGAGACTTTTAAAGAATAATGAAGGGGAAGAAAGGGCGCAGAGAAAGAAGAACCTAATAATTAGTGGTATAAAAGTGGACAGTGGAAAGTGAGGAAGAGGTTAGAAACCTAAAGAGAGCCATCGGCGCACAAGCCACAATAGAAGGGATAAAAAGACTAGGAGGAAAGGAGGAGGGGAAAGAGGGAATGTTTTTGTAAAAGTAGGGAGTGAGGACAAAAGACATGTAGTTATGGAAAAGAAGATGTCTCCAGAATGATGAACGTCAAACTTATTGGCCTGAAATCTTTGGCAGGCGCATTTCTAGGTTTGGGAATGATGGCCATTCTGCTGTCCATCCATGCCTTTAGCACGTGTTTAAGGGTGATGCTCGCCCTAAATAGAATTGTCAGTGGTGAGACAACGCAGTCCATGCCCTTCTGTAAGAGCATTTGGTAGACGCCATCCACCTCCGGTGATTTAAAGAGGCGGAAGGATCCGACGGCCCATTCTACCATCTAGGTATCAGCGACCTTAGCGTCCAAATACCAATCAGCCTACCACCTTTCTTGGCCCCAGCATTCCTCCTCTCGGTCAGTTTGAGCTCGCTGCAAACCTGAGAAGTGGACTTTCATCAGGTGGTTCAGTGTTTGTTCTTCGTCTTGGGCAAACTTGCCATCGTCGAGCCTTCTGAGCTCGAGGCGAACCTCTTGGTCTTCTGCCAGGATTTTGTGAAGCCTTGCTATCTCCGAAATGTCTTTAGTTTTTTCGTAGAAGTCCCTTCAGTCTTTCTGTTTGTAGGTTCTTACACTTTTCTTGTATTTATTCTGAGCCAACTTATAGCTGTCCCAGTCTAAAGGCAGTTTAGTTCTGTTTACCATATTCTACAACGCTCTAGTCATTTTACGGTGCTACTCTAGGTAGGTGTTTCACCACTTCGCCCCTTTCCTAGAATTGATTGTACTTGTTGAGCAATGGTTCTCATATGATATGATTAGAGCCCTCCGCAGAAACTCCTTGTGCGTGGTCTAACTCATCTAAGGTACCGCAATTTGTGGGCAAATCCAAGAGCTTACCTATGAGTTCCTCTTTGTATGAGTCCCAAAGTGTATTCCTGGAATCTCTGGTCCTCAAAACCGTCAGTTTTCCTAGGGCGAATTGGGGCAAAAGATGTTTGTGGTCCAAGAAAGACTCCTTGTTGGAGACTTTCCGTCCCAGTACCTTGCTCCTTAGTTCTTTCGAGCATAGAGTCAGAGATATCCTCACTTCTGTTTTTGTTCTGGAATGTGGGAGTATTACCTCGGTTGGGGATCTCTAGCTCAGTACCCGCTGAGTATCAAAGTCTCTTGCTCTTTCGTTGAATTTTGTGCTCTCTACACTATATGGTGAGAGTTTGCGTTACAACCCAACATTAGAAGGATCTCATTCTCTTGATAGTGCTGAATGAAAGCCTCGACCTTCCTGAGAAGTGGAACCCCCACAGCGTCGCATCGTGTGCTAGAATGTTTGGTGAAATCTAATTGTTTTCAATTTGAAAGCCAAACAACTAACTTGTTTCAATTCAAATTTTTTGCAATTCTCTTTTAAAGCCAACAACTAATGTGTTTGGCATATTTATTCTCAATTTTCATTCTTGAATTCATTCTCAAACGAATTTATTATTGAAGTTAGTGTAATGCCCCAATCATCCTCATAAATGTTTCTAAGGAACTTCGGTTTTATTCTTGTATTTGACATCTATTCATGCATGTAATTGCAAAGAAGGACGTAATAAACGTATTACCCTGGTCAATTTTTTTCACGTAATATTCACATTTATGCACGCTTTTTGAAATTTTTCTTTTCACAAATCATAGTTCATATTTGCAATTCCTAAAGGATATTACTGAAAGTAACTAAGGTTTGTTATTGAACGTTTCTAAGGGTTTTTATTTATAATTGCTGAGGGATGTTACTGAAAGTAACTGAGTTTTGTTATTGAACGTTTCTAAGGACTGTTATAATTCCTTGATAGGGAACGTTATTGACCGCATCGAAGGGTTGGTATTGACCGTTGCAAGGAAACTCTTTTGATCGCTGATGAAGGTTATTTTTTGTTGCTATTTGTTACTATATCGACTTTATAACAGCTTCAGAAGCTACAAAACCCTTTTTTGTAGGCACGGTGTCACTAATTTTGTCAGATAAGTCAGGAAATGAAAATATTTCCTAGATTCTGGACAGATTGGAAAATTCTAAGCCTTCAACTATTTTTCTACGAATTCTTTAAAATGCTTGAACAATTTTTAATTTTTAAACAATTAATTTTTTCGACTTTATTTTCAGAACGCATTCTCTTCTTCCTACCGTTAAAAACACATGAAGTAGATAAAATGAAATTATTATATAAAATGTAATGAGAACACTTTTCTTAACATTTTCATATCATTAACGTCCAAGATTATTTTCAGGAAAAAAATTACTCTGAAACCTCCATTTATTCAATCACGAGTAAGATGAAACGTTAGCGAATATTCGAAAATCATCCATTCATAATGATTTCTGAGAAAATATTTTCAAAAAGCGTTAGGATACCTGAATATTGCGTAAAATTCAAATTTGTCATTTACGGTGTATTATTTTGGGACTTATAAGAGTGCCTTCAAATAATTCAATTTCAAATTTCATAACTGATTTTTATTCTCTGGCGAGTTCTGGAAATGATACTGAAACGCGAAATGCTTTGTAACATGTGATCGGATTTAATTCATGTATTAACAAAGAGCTGCATTTTCTTCATGTTGAGTCAATCTGAGAGTTCATAGTCTTTGAGGCACGAGTGAATATTAACCGATTTGCCTCAAATTAGAAGATCATTTTTTTTGCATTCGAACACGACTGAGGATTGAGAGCAAAGTAATTCTAGAAGGGATGTTTCCACCAAGTACAAATAAGAACAAGTCATTTGCATGGGTAATATGGCACGTGAGAAAATATGGCACAGAGTCGCTGTTCGAAAATGTTGGAGTTATCAAAAAGTCATATGGAAGTTTTTTGTAGAGAGCCTATCTCGGGTATTTGAAAAAACAAGTTGCAACTGTTTTATCTGCACTCGTGAGACCAGTAAATAACACTCAAAATGTATACATTCTTTATCAAAAGATAAAATTGTATCATGCCTTGCAACACATTATTTGTCTTTTCATCTCGTAATCACTGATTTCCTTCCCTCTAAATTATACATACAACGTTATATATCTTAATCATTTTCAAGACTTCAGTGTGGGAGAAACAGGTTTATGTACTAACAATAATTTCGAATGACGAATGAAATAACAATTAGTTATCCTGAAATCTGTTGAGCAATTTTTAGTCGTTAGACTCTTATCGATACTCTTCATGAGTGAATTTTCCTTATTCGGAAAAAATGAGGATTGCCATTAGTATTTTGTGTTTCACTTTAGTGATTTTCACTGACCTTGTTGGTAAATATAATAACATCTATCAATCTAAGTACATTTTTAGTCGCAGTAAGTTTATTACCGATTAGCAATCGTTCAAATTAAGAAAGAACTCTGTTTCTCTCAACACACAGTGCTTTCGAAATATAAAAATTATTAGGTTATTACATTATTACATTTCACTGATTACTTATAAAATTCTACTCATCCAGCTAGAGAAAATAGAGCCACTAACGACTAGAAAAAGGTAATAGAAGAAAAAGGTTTATGACAAACTGATAAGTTCAATAAGAGAATGCGATTCTGTAACATTTTTAGGTTTATTCAAACAATGAAAAGGCAAAGTTGTGAAACTTCTAAGTGTGTAACGTAACTTCCGTCAACATAATGCAATTACAAGTAATCGGTTCAATCTCAGGAGCGTGGGATAATAGATTCAACATCAAATTTCAACCTGTCCATTTCAATACTAAACTTTCCATCGGCTATGGAAACAGATACTGAAGCGGATATGGTCAGTCACTAGAACGAATGCCGAAACATATAATGACACTTAAACGCATACGGAAACTTTAATTTCTTTAATTAATGTATAAGTTAACACAGAGGCTGGTGCCCCCCTCAGTAAGCAACACTACGGGTCATGAATAGAAGATGTATCACATGTTAGCCAAGGAGTCGGTCTGGTTATGCATGAGAGAGCAAAATAGCATGTCAGAGAGTATGAATGTGTATCTTTCAGATTGATATGGGTTCAAATAAAAGTGGGAGGCAGAAGGCTATTTATTATAGCATGCTACGCTTAATGTGTTGGCAACAGTGGTGATGTGAAAGATATCTTCTAGGATTCGCTGAATGATATTCTAGGTACTCGTGATCCCAGCGAAAGAATCGTTATACTCGGAGATATAAATGATTGAGCGGGTGTACTGCGCGAAGGTACCGACAGGGTACTCAGTCTTTTCGGTAACACAAAAAAGTACGGTAACGGGGAGGAAATGATTAGCTTTTGCTTGGAAAAAGGCTCGTTTATTTCGAATACTTGGTTCAGGCATAAAATCATCCAGATGTATGCTCAATGCATATGTATATGCATATGAATATGTATGATTGACTTTGTTGTAGCGAATGAGAGACTGAGAGGGCTAGTAAGAGATACAAGAGTTCACTCCCTTACAGCTTCAAGAATGAACATAGGTTAAGGACGAAAGAGAAGAACTAATAATAAGTTGAAGCAGACGCGTGGCTGTTAACAAGAAAAAGCAAGCATACTCGAGAAAGTTGAATATATAATGTTTTAGCAATGCCGAGAGGACTAAACTAAAGATTGTTCATAGGGATGAAATCAAAAAAGGAAAGATACTAGTAAAAGAAAGCAAGAACAGAATTAAAGCAGGAGAAGATTCAAAATCGCAAAATGATTTTGAAAGGAGTAAGAAATTATTCTGAAAATGAATTAAGAAGATTAGGAAAGCAAGCAGTACCACTGAATTTATTTGAATTCTTTTAACGTGCGCGGAGAAAATATTGAAGATTGACACTTAAAGATTTTTATGTTCTGGAAGGCTGATCAGTACCAGACTTGGGGCAGACTAGACTATCAAGACGATAAGAAGAAAGAATGATGCTATAATATGAATTTCTTATTTTCTATAATTTTAGACATCTTCGATAAATTTTGCTTTCGTTACGGTAAAATAAAATCCTAAGTCCGAGATCTTGCATCTTGTTACTCTGACTCAGATTTATTTTACTAGATTCCTGGTAGCGGAGGCGGACGGGCTAGAGAGTCTCCTCTCTAAACCTAGTACGTAACCTATCAAGAAATTCGTATTCTCAAAATAAATCACTGGATTTATATTTTGGGGAATATGAGGATCTTCATTTCTTCTCTCGAGTCGATCTCGTGTGATTTCACATTGAGAAATTAATTAAACAAAAGCAAGAAGCTTTCAATGGAAGCATGTTTTGTCACACGACCGTAAGCAACATGTAAAATTCATATCCATCACAAATCCACTCCTTGATATCTTAGTCTTACAATTTCGTGTTCTCCTGAGTTACCATTAATTTAAAAAATATGTGCGAGGCGGCTTGTAAGTTTTTTGTGTTCCAAAATTTCATTTCCTAAAATGTTCTACTTTTTGGCAATGAACCATAGATATATAATTGAGTTATGAGAATTAGGCTGAATTTTAAACCGAATATTTATGTTCCTTGAGTGTAACTGCAGTCATTATGATGTCCAATGAATTAAATTGACCTGAGTAACAAACATTTCTTAGATAATTTTTTTTTCATATTATATAAAACAAGTTATGAAACGTCAAGGTACAGTCTTCAGTTCAGAATGCTAGAGTTGAACGAGTTACGCTTACCCCCAAAGGGATTTGGCCTAATGGTACAGTAATAAATAATTATAATTTTTTACCTATTTCCTGATTTCCTACTTATACTTTCTTTTCACAGAAGTGGTTGGGCTATTTAGAAGAATGCGGGGGAAGGCAGCAATTCATCCTCGTCGCACTGAACTTCATGTTCATCATTTCGAAACTACTATAAGAGGAGGTCGAATTTACCGATTACCACCAGGAAGCCCGTACGAGGTAGTAACAGATGATCATCATGAGTACATAATTGGAGTAATCCTGTCTGGACTTTTTTTCCCTTTGGTGGTTCCTAGAGCAAACCTTCCTATCAACTATAATCAAACAAACCCTGTCAACTATGTAAGAGTTAAAGCACGCATGGGTGATGACATTGCCAACGTTACTGTACCAATATCGAATGAGGATCATCTGAATGATTTGTTCTTCAAGGAATTAGGTCCAGGACATCGTCATTCTGCCGAAATACCTGAACATGAATAATTCAACTTAAGGATATACATTAGTGTGTCCTAAAGGACGCAATGTATTTTTTGAATAGAGCACAACCTAAACTTGTTCCACTTGGTGGAAGAATAAATGCGTAGAACGGAAATACTGCCCTGAATCGTGAAAAACTACCCTCTATGGGTGTTGAAATATGAAACTGTGCGTTTTTAAAACTTATTGCAACTCTTTGGATATCCCAGTACCTGAATGTCGTAGTACTACGTAGGGAAGTGGGAAATGAAAAATATGATATTCTAATATTTAAACTTCTTTCACGACTAGGGATAGTATTTTTGTCTTATTGAGTAAAGTTTTTTTTTTCCTCAGCGTCTGGTACCATCAGTTGCATTTCCTACCAAACACTAATTATCTTTACGTAAGTTGACGTTAGTTAATAGTTTCACTTATTTTGAAATGGTTTAGGCACTAAGAGCGCAGCTTAAACATTTTTTGTAACAAAAAAAATGCCTATTTGATTCTTCACTGAATAGAAAAAGTTCAGAGGGAGCATGACCAAAACGAAAAAACATTGGGTTATTTTGAGATACTCTAACATACCTCTGAACACTACCAGCGAAAATTATCTACACGCCAATTTTTTGAGCCGCCGCGAAGGTGACTTAAGTCTCATAATATTTACATCAAATTTTTTCCTCATAATAGCACAAAAGGTGTTGAAATTGTGGGTCTAATAAGCTCAAGATTATGGCAGAATGTCAATATCATAAGAAAATATGACTAAAATTTATTCAAAGATGATAACTAATGTTTTTTCCTAATCTTATTAAGTATTTACACATTATTAGAATTTCTCGACTTTTTAAATCGAGTTTGACCCTATGGCAGAAACTAAGGAAAAAATTCTAGAAACATCTCAACACCTCGCACAAATACCATGGAGGCTCACCCTTAGAAAATCCCCAAACACTTTTCAAATATTTAATTATTTTCAGATTCCGTCCAATTTTTCCGAAACATCGAAGTTCGACGTTTTTTTGCAATATCTTTCTATAAAATTGGCATTTTGCCTTGAAATTGGGTTTACTCGAAGCAGAATTTCATGATATCACGCGATATTATAAGGGAAAAATTTTATTGGTAATATTGTAAAAATAAAGGCACTTTAGCAACAGGTTAAAAACAGGTGTGTATATAAATTCAGCAACTAGACATGAGCATTTCCAGTTTTCAAATTATCCAGCGGTTCAACATTATTAGCGAGAAATATTACATTGTAAGGGTCTTTGCCGAAAAATTGTGGAATTTGGACTATGACTTCTTTCAGATAAAACTTCAAAACCCAAATAAAGAACTTTTCTTCAGCCTTTGACATCCAAAATAGAACAAAAATACCAACTGTAGAGATTAAGAATCATATCTTTGTAGTACAGATAAATTTGAGAACAAAAGTGATGTCTTTTTGCGTTTTCTGATAACACGAGATGATTCGAAACAGTTTTCTTTTGTGTGATATTAGCTAGATTGATTTAGTTCACACAAATTATTTTTAATGAAAACAGAAATTTCATAACAGTTTACTTCTCGTATAAATAAAAATATCTCTGTCATACATGATTTTGCAACTGCGATATCCACGAAAGAAGAAATTTTTCTCATTGTAAATTACGTTCCTACAAGAAATTATGTACATCTGAACAGAATTCAATTTTATTTGGAAATAATTTCCAATTAGAAATAAAACTTTAGGGATAGACTTTCAAGCACAATTAAACAGACTTAGAACTAAAATATTGATCTCGACTAATTATTTTTATATTCATCAACTTAATACAAATGATTTGTAGAAGCATAATAATCTTTCACAGAATTCTGTTGCCATTAATTTCCTAATTTTTGTGTGCGAATCTGTACTTGGGGACATGCAACTAAGTGTAAATACGAGCTGTATTATAATTTCCCATTTTTAAACAAAGCAACTAAAACTTTAAAACTTAGATAAAAACTATTTTGATGTAAGCTCTTCTAAACAAGTTGGTAACGACTCACAAACGTTACTAAGGTACTTTTATTTCATAATCTTGTATTTGTATCTTTATTTTTCATTGTTGATGCTGTCAGGGAGAATGAAAGGTGAGATAGTGTTGAGATAGACCCAAAAAGTGATGGTTTATATAACATTTTGATGACACATTATAGAGAAAATTAAAAAATAATGCTATACAAAATTTGCAACAAATGTTTTTCAAAAGCATTCAAATTCACGTTATACCTTCTTTTTCTTACGTTAAACTCAGTAAAAGTCTTCTCTAAGTTGGAATTTTTTAAGCGTGACAGATGTGTTCACTTATCATCCAAAACAAATCGAATGGATGGCCGGCATTGAAACAAAGTGTTGAGACTTTTGTCACCTTAACTTACAGGACATGCGGCAAAATATCCATTTTATGAAATATATTTCACAAAACGTTTGAGGATCCCACATCCAATTAAAGAAATTGCCTCTTTGCCAAAATGTCCAATTATATATTTTTTTGGTACTGGGGACCTGCAGGTCAATAATTTTCAATAAAATTATAACAAAAATTCACAGATATTGCTCAAGCCACTAATCAACTTCCCATTTTTGCATGTATTTCAATTGAACAATTCGTCTATTACACAGCTCCACAAAAAAAAAGTTTTCATTCTCATAGACCAGAATAGGCTTGTCCTACGTTTTTAAGGTCGCTGAATCCGAATCCAAAGTCGGTTTGGCTTCATCACGTCACATTTCGTCCCTAACCTCAAAAAACATAGAAAATCGCTGATTTCAGGTGGAACATGATTCCCGTTCATGAAAGGTGGTCATATTCTATGTTTTCGAAGTCGCTGAGTACGAATTCGGAGTAGCCGAGGTTCTATGACGTCACACTTCGTCCATCACCTCAAAAAAAACGTGGCGAATTGGTACTTTTACGTAAAACATGCATTTATTCAATGCAAAGTGGTCATATCCTATATTATCGAAATCGCTGAGTACGAATCAGGAGTTGTTGTGGCTTTATGACGTCACACTTCGTCTTCAATCTCGAAAAAAACGTGGCAAATTGGTAATTTTATGAAAAACGTCTAACAGACAAGACTCTACTCGTTTGATTTCTCGCTTGGCGAAAATTGGAAGCTAGTCGAAAATCAGTTGATTCCGTCGAAAGAATTATGCACATAACAATCGTGCGAACCAGCATTTCACACGTTCTCGCACTGCATAATTATGTTTCATCCCACAGTGATATCAGGTGATGTATGCATCTTTGTTATCTTAATAATGCTGGACGAGATTTTCCCTCAGAATGCTCTTGTTGCTTGAACGAGTGACGAAATCCTGCTGCTTCGACAGATTTTGTAAACGATGACAACTGCCCTGAAAGGGGATGTGTAGAATGATTCGTTTTACTATCTGTCGGAGCAACAAACCAGTAGAAACGTACTGCCTTGCAGAAGAGCATTAGGGTGTGAGGATGGAGCCGCAGTGTGTCAGACGACGAGCTGACTTTGTCCTTGTCAAAGTCGAAAAGCCCTCATACCTAGCCCTGGGGAGGTATGAGGGTTATCACTGCCATGACGGCAGGCTCACATGCGATCGGACCAGGATTCCTAATGTGTGAATCTATCATATATTCATGGCATTTATGAATAAAACCAAAAAATCCTCAATTAAACAATCTAAAGGTACAAAATCACTAGTTGATCTTGAAGCTACCACCTTGAAACATCATTGTAAAGAAGACCTTAATTCATTTTGCTACGTATGTAGAGAATTCTATGCACCAAAAACTCTTAAGACAATTTCTGAGCAGGTTAAAACGATGTACGAAGATTGTTATGATCTCACAATTGCTAATCAGGATAAAGAATGGGTGCCACATAAAATATGCGATTATTATAGATCACAATAGACTTGTTGACATAAAAGTAAAAATATGAAAGATCTTAAATTGAAAAGTCCAACTTTATGGGCAGAACCCACTCGTGAAGAGGATTGCTATTTACACAAGAACGATGTAATTGGATTCAACAGAAAAAAAATAAAAGAAGCATTGCTTACGTCGATGTTTTCACAGTAATAAAACCCTTCAAGATGTGCGATACAGATGAGCAAGGTATTGAAGGAATCGGATGTATTTCTTCTCCGGAAAGTTTAGAGATCTAAGAAGACGCTAGCGGAGAAGAATGCTCTAGTGAATCTGACATTGATGATGAATATGTAGGAAGTAAAAAAAAAGAAACCACAACTTCTTTCAAGAGGAGCATTGAACGATCTGATCAGAGATTTAGGACTATCAAAAAAAACAAGGGAATTCTTGGTTTCTATACTCAAAAAGAAAAACTTCGTGAAGAAAAAATGTGAGAGCAACTGACTATAGGAATAGAGAAAGTGATTCTAGGAAATACTTCACAAAAAAAGAGCCTTCATTAGTTTACTGTCATGACATAAATGGATTGATGGGTGAATTGAAACCAGAGATTTACGGAGCCATCGAATGGAGACTATCTATAGTTTGCTGTAAGACAAGTTTAAAAGCTGTTTTACTTCACAATACGAATGTTTTTGCTCCCATACCGGGAGCACATACAACTAAGTTGAATGAGAACTACGAAAATATCAAGTTGATATTGGATAAATTGAAATATTCAGGACACAATAGGCGGATTTGTGGGGATTTCAAAATATTTGGAATAATTCTGGATCAGCAATCAGAAAACGTTCAACACTCACGTTTCCTATGCTTATGGGATAGTAGAGACGAACCTTATTATTATAAAAAGATTAATTGGCCAGCCAGAGAAACTTTTGATACAGGATCAGAGAACATTATCAACCTCCCACTAGTGGATCCGGGGAGAGTTTTACTGACACCTCTGCATATAAAACTGGGCATGGTAAAGCAGTTTGTATCAGCATTAGAAGGAGGAGATAGCTGTTTTATATATTTTTAAGGACAATTCCCAGAACTATCGGATGCAAAACTAAAGGCAGGAATATTCGATGTAGCTAAACTCCGGAAAATGTGTAGGGATGAGAATTTCTTCAATACTATGAACAAATGCGAAAAGCAGCTTCGTAAAGTCTCAAGAAAATTGTTGAAAACTTCATAGGGAACCACAAGGGAGATGATTACCAAAGAATTGTGAGAAATATGAAACAGAACTTCGGTGAAGTGGGATGTAATATGAGCTTGAAGTTATATGTATTCAATTTCCATATTGATTATTTCCCAATGAATTTGGGTGATTACAGTGAAGGAAATGGAGAGAGATTCCATGGAGATATTAAAGAGATGGAACGTCGCTACCAAAGGAGGTGGGATATAAACATGATGGCAGACTTTTGCTGGACATTGAAGAGAGAACATATACAGAGAGGAGTTTAAAGGAAGCGGAATCCATTACGTCGATCTTTGGAAGATAAAATAGTGCGATACTCAAGAAGGACGTGAATTGAAAGGAACTTGCTGCGATTTCGAACTCAGAAACCTAGAAAACATGAGATACGACCACCTTGAATTGGAAAAATACATTTTCTACATAAACTTACCAATTCACCATGATCTCCCTTAAATATTTTTTTCTCCCATACGAGTACTCTTCTAACGCTCTTGTCATCAGATTTATCCCTCTTTTAACATCCGCTACTAGAACTACATCGTCTGTGCATGCTAATGAATACTGTTCGCCTATTTCCAATTTTGTCCTTCCTTTCACTTTCCTCTCCATTTTCTCAGCCTTCCCGTGTCTTCTCCTTTGACTCCATTCAAATGTACAGGCCCTACTTCAAATCTTTATAACCTACAGTCTTGCTGACGCTACTTTAAATCTTCAAAGCCTACATTCATCTATCTCAAGACCCTACGTCATCGTAACTTTAGGTTAGGTTAGGTACGGTATAAATTTATGAAGGGCACAAGAAGAGGACAATTGGATGTGAGGTTTGGGCGCGTTATTGGACGCAAGAACAGTGCCACGCCACGCTATATTTCAGAAGCAAGTGCAAAGCAGTGCAAAATGCTATCAATAAATGACACACAATAATCGTCAATAACATCGATAGCGTTTTACAATTAGTTATACTTTCAACGCGTTTATCACTTTGTTTATCAATTTCGTGCTGACTGGATAGTGACGCCGTGAGGAAAGAAACAGTTCTCTATAATTTAGTGGATTGAAACTCACTAAAGAATATTATACCTCTATAATAATTACCGAAGAAACAACAACAAATTGATTCCATTGCTAAATTAACATGGAGAAATCATCAAACGAATGTGGACACGAGAGCTGATGAAAAACTGTTTATTATAAGCGGTTAGTATCTATATCGCCATGTCTTTTATGTGTTTTAATATAGTGTGCAACCTGCTGATTCAACATCACTCCTCCGACTCAGAAGGAAACAACGATTTTTCGAGAAAACAATCAAAGATTGTACACAACTTTTAATATGAATTTGATACTTGCAGCTTGTAAAAAGCTTTAGACTTTTTCGAGGAATCGTTTTACCTCAATGTTTCTTGGGTCTTTTCTGGGCGAAAGGGTTAAAGCATTTTTGAATTTTAATTTTCGCGAATTCATTTTTTTCTGATTCTGGATCCAAAGAAGGCCTTATTGTTACCGCTCTTCACTTTCAAAATATTATAATTAAAACAAGAGAATTATTTAAACACCTATATACTATTATGAATGATATAATTATTACCTTCTTTCAGATGGTGAAAATCAATTGCACAGAATGATTGTCACACACGATAGACGTTTTCATGACCCAACCTAAAAAATCTTCTCTAAAAAGGTACAAAAAAAACAAAAACTTTGAATGAAGGAAAGAAGATTATAAGCCACATGATGGGGACAACTGAAAAAAGGCGAAAAAATAGGAAAAGATCCGCCTATTTTTCCAACAGCTGATGATGAAATGAACAAAGTGGTGTCGAAAAATAACACCATCTTGTCGGCAAGAAATGAACAACCAAAACTCCCATTCTGCTCCTCCTATGAAGACAGTTTTCCTCATTTGCCGAGAAGCAATAAGTCTGTCTAATTCTCATCAAGTTCATCAGCTGCCACTGACTCCAGTTACCGGTAGTCAGGACATTCAATCTCATTCTCATCATTGTCTCATTTTCCATCATCAAATCTATTACAAAATGTGGCCGCACCAGTGTCTAATAACATCTGGGGCTTCAGGACCCTCAACGCCGCTTTCGTTAGTGTCTCCATCAATTCAGCTTCTAGCTCCATATTTTTCAGCATCAAATCCATTGCCTGTTTTACCCTAGGAATGTCTCCGTCAAAACCCGAGATTCCGCCTCCTTCATCACTTCCTTCACACGCGTTTTCGTTATTGGATTCGTCAAATGAAGACACTGTATCAACAAATGCTTGGACTTCTTTGATACCATCCAGCTATCCTCACTGGACAGCAACATCAAACTTCACACCAGCGTCAGTTTCTCCGCAGTACTTCCGGCATTCTCAAAACCAACGATTCCGAATCGTAAATTCCTCACCACGAAGTGATATGATACCAAAAAAGCAAACTCAGAGCTGTTGAAGAAAATGGACTCACTAAATCGCCTCTGGTGGACGTCACGAATTTAAAAATGTCGAGGAACAAAAACATTCAACATTCAAACATCTGCATCGAGAGTAGACGCTCGATCTGTGAAGTTTATGGAAAAAAATCTTTAGAAAATTCCAGGTGATACAGCAAAAGGAGCTTCTACAACATCTGGTTCAATTGCAGATACAAATTCAGGAATCTCGATGAAGGGAAACATTGAAAGGGATATTGGACTTGTTATCTACTGAATTAAATTGGATAGGTAGATATTTTTTTCGGACTTGTTCAAAAGCTTGAAATGTAAAATATATAATGCAATACTACCGTAAAAACAAGAAACGCAGTATATACATTTCTAATACAAATTTTACTTGAGGAAATAACTGTCAAATATTCCTTACTCAATCAATTTTCAAGTTTAGATTCTTTTTCCCCCATTTTTCTGTCAGATCAAATTAATTTAGTTTACCAGGGCAATGAATATTGATAGAATTTGGTTTTTCTATTGAAAAAAATCTAATTTTTAGTAACCAAGCAAGATATTTAACGTCAAGAACAGCTTCTTGATGCTATCAAGAGAGCTTACGAAAGCCAACAAAAAATGAACATTCAGTCTGTTGAACTGTTTCCGGTATGTGTATACGGACCTATTTCTATCTATCTATTCTATCTTTATAAATTCTGTATCTATTATATATTTCTATTGTATCTTTTTTATAATGCAAACCATGTCAACCAATTGTTATATATCCTTCAATATATCTTTATATATCTTATATCTTATATATATATCTTATATATATCTTATATATCTTTATATATCCTTCAATATATATATATATCCTTCCTTTCTTCAGGAGCCTGATTGTTATTTTAAAAAAGGAGATCAAAAGGTGGAAATATCTCCAAATTGTGGTATTTATTTCTGAAAGAGTCGACATAATTTTTTACATTTACAATTACAAATCTTGAAATTTACCAACCAAAACCAGGGACAGGTAATCACTCTGTTTACTAATGCCAGAATGAAAGTCAAAGATTTTTTTGATTTAATATAGTGAATTTGCGAATGTATCATCATCCTGAGTTTCAAATTTTAAGCTTCTGAAATTAAATCTTAAAAATTTTTCACTTTGAACGCTGAATTCTTTACGCTCTCCATATTATTCAATGGAGTCATTTCAAATTGAATGAAATATAAGTCCACGTATTCATTTTCCATGCTCTAAATGGAGGAATGAATCAAAACATTTTGAAATTTTGAAAATTATATAATTATGAAGCCATTCTGAGTTAGAAATATCAAAACTCAAACATTTTTGAATTTATTGTCTTAAATCACTTTTCAAATTTGAGGTTACATTTTCAATTCAAAGTCGCTTGCAATCAATAATCATTCAGTTGTTGTTCATAAATCAAAATTGAAAAATTTCACTTGAAATTTCAAAATGCAACAAAAGGAAAAATTAACATTCTTAACTCAGAAGGGTAAACTTTGCACTCTAAAATTTTAACAATTCAAGACTTTCTATTTGAAACAATTCACTTTCAAATTGTTTGGTTTTGAATATTCGATAAATAATTGCTTGTTTTGAATAAACAGCCAAATACTGCTTAATATTTGAAAAATGCCTTTTTTTTAGTTAAAAAATTTCACTTCGCAATGGCTTAAAAATGAAATATTTGAAACTGAAACAATATTTGAACGTGTGTAATTTGGGATAGAATAAAAGAGTTCGATTATGAGTCTATTCATTTTGAATTATTTTAAAATTGAAAATAGTTTGTAAAATTTCAATCGAACGTTTACATTCGTTTAACTACTGAATTCACTATCGTTTTCTGGTTTTCCAGGTTAAAAAAAATCCTGTTCATTTCCCGGTCCAGCGGCTACCACATTTTAAAATATTATTAGTTTAAGGATAAAAAATTCAAAATTCAAGAAGGTCAAAAAAATGAATTTTTCCAAAAATTGTTTCCATGTTTTCGTGAAAATCAAAGTTTCTATTTGTTCTAACAAATTTTTAATTAGAAGTTTTTTTCCAAACTCTATTTTTCATTCATGTCAGAATTTTTTTTAGTGATAGTTGTACTATTTTTAATCAACGCGTTTATGGTGGAAGTTTTACCCAAGAATCAATCATCTAATTTTCATAATAAAAAATTTTGCATTTTTTCAAGGTAGGGTAAAAGATACAACATTCCTGCATCAAATATTTAATACTGAGTTGAAATATTTTTGACCACTCTTTCAGAAATATCGGAAAAATGTGTAGATGATAACAATTCCTTGGGTTTATATACTCTCGAATATAATCGACTTTTTTACAAAACTGTGCTAATTTTTTCTTTGATTCTGCCAAGATCTAAGCTTTAAATAAACGAGTCGTCATAATTCCAAATTATGAGCTCGTTTATGAATTAAATGTTCAAGTATAAGGAATTTTTAAATGTTTGAAACTTATTTCTATTAAGTTCAGACTTCTCATTTCAAGGTATTTTGATCAAAACCGGAATTATTATATTGTATAGTTTTTACTCTATAATCTTCATGCTGATGAAATAAACGAGCATTTGAGTAATAACATGTATGCTGATAATATAAGCTTGACCTCAAAAAATGAACCACATCAGAATCAAATTATAATTTATAGGACATTCAATTCGAAGCCCGCCATTATACCCTACTCTCCCCTAGTTATTATACAAAATTTCAGTGACAAACGTCGCAAAAATATCCGAGGTTCAAGTAAGGAAACTAAATATAACTCGGTCCACCAAAAATTTTTGGTCTGGCACTGTTCGTTTCTCACAAGCGGTAAGAATTTTCTTGGTAAGTATACCATATAAGGACAATTTGGTCCGATACCCTCAGCGTACGATATTCTGCGTTAGATATATATGTTAGGTTAGGCTATAGAATTATGTTTGGGCTCGTACAATAAGTTGAGAATGTGTCTTTCGTGTGTCCTCCGTTCGTCATTCCTTCCTTCTAATATACAAAGTAGGCTAAATATAATAGTTCACTCTATGAATCGGAATTTTTATTTGTGTAGGAAACGACGGCGTGGTTATGTAGAAATTAGAAAACTCTGCCGTGTTTTCGATTTGATAGGCATGCTGTGAAATATCCAGTCTTCCACTTTGTTTTCAACGGACTTTGGTTTTGTGAATTCTAAAGATCCTCGTTCTTAAAATTACTGTCCCGTTTGTAAGCTCATTTGTCAGGAAAGTTCTAAAATGCCACTAATTCGAACGGATCGTGAGAATGATGGAAATCAAAAATAAAATAATACCAAGAATTAAAATAAACATTACACTTTGATAAGACTATCAATTATACTGGACTCTGATTACATTTCGAAAGTTGCTTTCTCGTTTCGTGTCGGCAACGGACTGACTCTCCTGCGCACCCCACCATCACACCGGGGCCTTTCCCCCACTCTAGCAGACTCTCTCACTCCAGCTCGCACGTCACGTCAAATATAAGCAACTCTATAAGAATATCTTACACGTTTAGGAATTCTACCTGAATTATATTTAATTCTTATAGAAAAAGTTCTGTGGAATTTACAAAAATGTAGGTCTGCAATTATTAGGGATTTTTTGTAATATCCGTCACATCGAAACTAATTCTGTAATTCCTCAAGTACAAATTTCCTCCTTTGTGACGAAGAAGAAACTAATTGAAATTATGAATAAGCTTGCTTGAAACAAAAAAAAAATATCGATCTGATACATCGAAGGATTCTGAAACGAGAGAACTGATTCAAGATTTAGGAACGTCCTTCAATCAAAACAGAGAAAATTGAAAGTATCTCATATCAATATGTTCACTATCTAATAAAATATTTAATCAGTTTAAAAACTTACCACAAGAATTCTCAGAATTTGAAACAGCCTGGAGCCTATTTTTCTTCTTCAATAAGAAAGACTTTTTTTTATATATGCGCGTTTATATTAAACTATACTATTATACCTCATTCTGATAATTTCTTGGTTTCTATGAATAATTTCAATGCATTTATATTTTAGCCAAAAACTGTAGACTAACTTATGAAAGAATATTTCCAGTGTTTTATTGTATTATAAAATTATCTCCTTGTTCTTTTCATATACCTATAAATATATATGAAAAGAAGACGGGGATATTGTATTTAAATAACAAAATACTAGAAATATGTTTTCCATACGTCATTCTGCAGTTTCTGGTACAGATATTAATGCATTATTATATTTAACTTTGTCTCGGAAACACCGGTGCGTCATCATCAGCCACGGACTACGTCAAGTGAGTTAAAGATATTAAAAATTTAATTACTAATTACGAAGCTTGAAATGTATTCCAGAGATGTTGCAGTAGGTACACACTTAGGTGTATGATATAGTTTGCAGTTTTTCTTTTACCGCAGTTGTTCTTATGCAGCGGCCGAAAGCGTTGAAGGTGACATTAGTCACCTCTAGATGCTTTTTTAGAGCTACCACCTCCATAAGGTTTTCAGTCGCCAACTTCCTGATGAACTAGGAAGTTTCTCACAATGCGACAGGTGTTTAATAAAACCTCTTTTTGAGCTGCTGCTAGTACCCTACTGACTCCTAGATGTTCGAGATGTTCAGTGCATCTTGCGTGAACATTGCCT